>CM058043.1:46913782-46990271 GCA_030169165.1 Centaurea solstitialis
GATAAATAATTTCAAGAGTGAATTGCAATTTTGGTCCCTGTGGTTTCACGAAACCAGCACATATAGTCCCTACAAAAATTTTATTGCAAAAAAAACACTGTGGTATGCTATTTTGCTTGGTTTTGGTCCCTCAAGACTAACACCGTTAGTTATCTCTGTTAAGTCCTCCCCATGTGCCTTGCACATGAGGGTATATTGGTCTTTTCATAAAAATCAAACTACAGGGACCAGAATTGCAATTCACTTAAAATAATTAAAAAACCTTAAAATCTACTTCCTCCTCCTCCTTTTCATCGTCACCATCAAAACCCATCAAAATTCATCAACGATTTGCGAACTGGATTGATATCCAAATGACATTTTGACCTAAAAATTGTGGGTTTCGACCGAATTTTTTTAGGGATTTAGTGATGGGAGGTGAAATCGGATTTTAGGACATGACAAGAGAAACCAATTTCAGGCTTATGATTTAGTGTTTTCTTGAAAAGAAGAAGAAGAAAAGGGATCAAAAGGTTGATGGTTTGGTAGTGATTTTGTGATCAGAATAGTGAGTAGGTGAAAGGTTTGGTGCAGGAGGTGGATGGAGACACAAATTCCATCGTTGACCAAAAAATTCCATCTGCCACACAAATTCCATCGCCGACCAAAAAATTCCATTTGCCACACAAATTCCATCGTTCGCCATCCAAACGCGACCCCTGTCGCAATCTTCAGCCGACGAGCACTACGTTTCCCACCCCAAGATTCATCATGGTTCCCCCTTCCTCACATTCTCCGGCGACTTCATCTTTGCGACGACTTTATCTTCTCCGGATATGTCATCTCTCTCCTCCTCACTCCCTTTGCTGTCTACTATCCCCTTACTAGATCGATTTTTGGGTATTATTTAGTTTATGAATTTTGGGTTTGGTTTAGTTTGGATTTGGATTTTTTTAGCCAAATACACAGAAGAAGAAGGAAGAGAGGTGTGAGAAGCCATTAATGGTGTATAAGGGTTTGATTTTGGATTTAGGGTTTTTGATTTTAAATTATGGATTTGAGTTTTTAACATTGAATTGGGGAAAGGTCACCAAAGAGGATGATGGAAATGGTTGCGGAGAGTTGACCGGAATGGGTGGGAGGTGGTGGTGGGTAAAATGGGTGGTGGTGGTAGGTGGTGAAATGGTGAGATGGTGGTGGATGGTGGTGATGGGTGGTGAGATGGTGGTGGATGATGAAGATGAATATGGATGAAAATTGAGGAAGATGAAGATGAGTCTGGATGAATCAAATTTTGGTCCCTGTAGTTTGTTTTTCATTAAAAAGACCAAAATGCCCTCATGTGCAAGGCACATGGGAGGGACTTAAC
The DNA here is from genome assembly GCA_030169165.1 of Centaurea solstitialis. Lineage (NCBI taxonomy): Eukaryota > Viridiplantae > Streptophyta > Magnoliopsida > Asterales > Asteraceae > Centaurea > Centaurea solstitialis. The sequence goes on from CM058043.1 coordinate 46,915,131, forward strand.
AGACAAAACTAACGGTGTTAGTCTTGAGGGACCAAACCCGAGCAAAGTTACATAGCATAGTGTTTTTTCTGCAATAAAATTTTTATAGGGACTATATGTGCTGGTTTCGTGAAACCACAGGGACCAAAATTGCAATTCACTCTAATTTCAATTATTTTATGCAGTAAAATATTTTCATGATTATATATACCAAGTATATACATAAATATAGTCCTCCATTGGTGAAATATCAAGTATTTTCATGATTGTTTATATTTTCGGTAGTGTTGGTTGTTTTAAACTTTTGAAAAGTCTGTCAACTAACCTAACTAGGGTTGTACACAAGTTAAGTTGATCAAGTGAAAGCATGTGCACTTCTAAACCCTACCCAATATCCTATGTTTTAAAGATTTTTAAACTCGATTAGGTATTCAACGGCTTCGAGTTAGGTTGCATTGCATTATTTGGGGGTGGGTTAATTAGTCGGGTTCTTGTGCGCTTCTAAGCCCTATCCAATATGACACGCTACATAATTGGTATAGAAAATGATCAAATCACATTTCTCATGTAGGAGTTGAGTCAGGGCCAACCTGAATGTTAGGTAGGAGTTGAATATTCTGAGTGTGCAATTATTCATCTTGAATGTTTTTTAGGAAGGTTCACCTAGGCTTTGCCCAAACTACATCCTTGACAATTTTATTGAGAGTTTAACATGCTCCCCTGTGATTAATACCCAGTGGCCACCAATTGCGCAGGCATGGATTCGAACCCGAGTGGGAGCTACAACCCTTTAGGAACTTACAACTATACCACACATTGGTGGTTAAAAATAATTAAATGCATCATCATTCATTTTTGTTATTAATATTGAATGTGACTCGAGTCGTGCTCTCAACTCGAATGTTTTTATATTTACAATGATAAATGAGTTTGTAACCGAGCTTTTATCTCTCTCTCTCTCTCTCTCTATATATATATATATAAATATATTGTTCGGTTCAAACGGTATATGCCGCCATGCCTTTGGTTGGAATGGGTGTGGGTTTGAATCACTATTACAATAAAATGATCTTGAAAATGTGAATAAACTATGAATTTCTTATTTCTGACGAATACTTACATTACCTGTAATGACCGTAAGATTTAAATAGTTAGTTAAGTTAACTTTCTTGACAAGATTTACTTAGTTTGCAATATCAAGTGAGAGAAGGGAACATTTGTGTCAATTGTTGAAAGTTTTTAAATCAAAGGACTTATACCCTTTTTGGTATGGGCTTGGCCTTGGGCCCAAGTATTTAAAGAGTGAATACTAGGGTTTTAGCCATTTTAGGAAAAAAATTAGTGTGTGAAGTGTGTGTTTTGGAGAGCAGCTCAATATCTTCTTCTTCATCATTTCCATCATCTTCTAAGGTAAAATCTTGATCTTTGTGATATATCGTTACTAAGAACGGTTTAGGATTGGCTCATTATTAATTTAGAATGATATTATCAGACTTTTGGAAGGTTTAGACTGAATTATGTGAGTTTTTGGGGGCCAGATTCGATCTCCTCGAACTGGAAGAGTCCTGGATCAACATTTTCCGATTCGACCTTTGGGCCAATTCCCCAATTCGGCCTTTGAGCCATTCCCCGGTTCAGCCTTTAAACCATTTCCCGATTCGGCCTTTGGGCCAATTCCCCGAGTCGGCCTTTGAGAATTCCCCTCATCGGCTTTTTCTTGGTTTTCCTGTTCGGCCTTATGGCCATTTCCCAATTCGGATTCTTGCATAAGTGAGAATCGGCTTTTGGGCCGAGCTACTAAGCCGAATCGGCTTTTCCATCGATCAAGAATTGGCCTTTTTGAATCGGACTACCCCCCATTCTTCGAATCGGCCTTTAAGGCATTGTCCAAGTTGGCTTTTGAGTTTTCCCCATTCGGCCTTTATCAATTTCCCTTGGATTCGGCCTTTGTCCAAAGTTGGGCGGTCCCCCTTGACCCCATCCGCTATCCGGGTAGCAGAACCCCCGTGTTAAGTCTGCCTAGAGGGTCATATATCTTAGGGTTTAGCCGTCTCTAAGATTGGTTTGGTAATGTTTTAGATCTGGTACGCGGGAGAGTTAGTGGCAGCGAGTAAATCTTTGAAATAGGCTCAGCAGGTGAGTTCCCTTGCCAAACTCTTTTAGCTGAAATGATCTCGAATGACTATTACAAAATGTGTTTATACTTGAAATGATTTCTTGATTATGATATGATGCGCATAAATTGAAATTTCATTCGGCATGCTTATAACTGTAATTGTTGCGAATGTTTTGGATGTGTTGCACTAAGGACATTAGGTACCTTGGAACTTTATGTTCCTTGGGAGCTTTACCAAGTGAACTGAGATGTTGCTTGGGGGTACCTTGGGACTACGTCTCTTGGGAGTTGTCATCAGGCACCGGCCGGGCCTTGATTGAGTGTATTTGTCTTTGTCCGCAACACACCATACTTGTTAAACGATTTTAAATGGGCCAGCGGGCCGTATTTGCTAAATAACTGTTTTTTAGGGAATTCACTAGACCTTATGGTCTAACCTTCGCTTTCAAAACTTTTCAAAACATTTTCAGGTGCCGTCAGGGAAACTAGGAAGGGCAAGGAGCAAATATGAAGGCTAGTTAGTATAAGCTTTGGTAAATAATACTGTCCAGACATTTAAATTTATATATCTCAGCTGTGGAGGGATGTTCCACTAGCACAACTCACTCTTTTGGTTACAGTTATATTATTATTAGAGTAAATTGTGAATTTGGTCCCTGTAGTTTTCTGTTTTTTGGGACTAAAATCCTCATTCTATGTTTATTGTGGATATAGTCCTCATGGTTTGCATTTTGTTTTGGCTAAGGTCCTTAAAACTTACACCGTTAGTTTTGAACCGTTAAGTATAGCATGTGCCTTGCACATTATGGGCATAAATGTCTTTTTACCTTTCTCTTTTAATTAGACTAATGTGTATAAATTTCACATTGAATTTTAGGTTTGGTCCTTATGTCATCACTATTCATTAAAGAATGAATCACTATGTCTGACTATTCATTAAAGAATGAATTCCTTGTGTCATCACTTTTAATTTTATCCTTAAAAATCATCTCATCATCTTTCTTAAATAAAATTCATTCTTCTTTGCAATTTTTTTTTGTCAAAGTACAAAGCTACATCTACTATACAAAAAAGACACCAAATACAAGCAACCTACTCATAAAGTACAAGAAAATCTAATTTTCTCAAAGTGCAGGAAAAACCCATTTGCATTAAAAATACCAAGTTCGAAACCAACATATCCAAAAGGACAATCCATCAAAATAATAAGTTTGGAACCATCATTACCAAGTTCGAAACCAACATATCCAAAGGGACAATCCATCAAAATAATAAGTTTGGAACCATCATTACATTCCCCAAAAAAAAAACCCATCAACCAAACAATCGTTTAAATCAATATTATATCTTAAAAATAACCCATCAAAATAACAATGGTTTTTAAACCAACATTACACACATGTCCCCGTCTTTCTAGCTCCCACTTGTCTGCCCATTGCAAGTTCTTGAATTGTGACCTTGTTTTTTGCATTTCACACATGTCACCGTCTTTCAAAGCCTTGATAGTTTACTTCCTTTCCCAACTGCTTGACTCAACTCTTCTGCTGTTTTTCTTCTTTTTTTCCTTGGTCTTCCTACTTGTGTGTGATGTTTCGGTGGAGTTAACGTAGACGGACAACCAAACTTCGGCCACATCAATCTACCGTGTGTAGGACTTACTTTGAAACTATACATGGTCTTCCATGTATCTAGCCAATATACAGGATGAACCCATGCTTCTTGTAAGGCCACATCTCCACCATTTGCTGATATGTTCCATATTGTAGCTACCGCATGCTTACAGGGAATCCCGGTCAACTCCCAATACCTACAAGAACAAACTTTTTTGTTAACATCAACCACACATTGATCCCTCCGAGGGCCACTTACTTGGTATTCATCTCCTCCATTCCAAATAACTACGTATTCAGCAGCTTCTTCCTTGATGGAATCTAGCATTGTTGTTGTTGGTGTAAGTGGCCCATCTTCTTTGTCTATCAATTTTTGGATACTGGCAATTCTTTTCATAAGATACCCCCTTATGTACTCCAAGGCAGTAATGATCGGTTTGTCCCTTGCATCGACAAGTTGTTTATTGAACACTTCACACATATTGTTGAGTAATACATCACTATGACTAATTCCTGTAAAACCATTAAAAATTTAAGCATAATGCTACATGTTTGGATATAATTTGAAAAAGCTAGAAAACACTCCCACAAAGTTACTCAAAATAGCGTTGTGGGGGAATTCGTTTCAGCCATTCATACGCTCCAACATTCAATTTTTTCAGTTCCTCCATTGCTTTGTCAAACAGTGGTACCGTACATGCCTTTGCACATTTCCATATGTGTTCTTCGTATGCTTTTCCCTTCCAAGTTAGTTTCATGTTCTCGTATATATGTCTCACACAATATCTATGATCAGCACACGGATGCAATTTTGCAATTGCTGGTATGATTCCCTACATTGAAAAGATTCACATTTAACACAAGGATTTAATTGGTAAATAATGGATATAACAATAATGGAAATAGTACCTTTTGTCGGTCACTTATAAAAGTAAAATTCGAATTGACAGACAAATCAAGATCGTCTCCAAGATATTCTAAAAACCATGACCATGATTGTGTTGTTTCGGCTTCCACTATAGCATATGCTAGTGGATATATACCGTTGTTGGGATCAATACCAACCGCAGTTAAAATTTGCCCCGGAAATGGGCCTTTCATGAATGCTCCATCTAGTCCCAATAAGTTTCTCAGTCCTGCTTTAAATCCCTTCTTCAAAACCCCCAAGCAAATGTATATCCTCTTGAACTGCCTTGTGGTGCTTGATATATTAACCTCTCTTTCCACTTCCAATTTAACTGTGGTTTCTGGATTTATTCGTTGCAACTCACAGATGTAGTCCCTCAAGTAAGTGTATTGCTCAGCATAATCTCCTCTTACCTTCTTAATTGCCATTGTCTTTGCCCGAAAGGTCTTGTCTTGGGAGACCTTCATCATAAACCTCTTCTCTAAGCCTTCTCGAAGAGACTTTAGAGGGATATCTGGGTTTGTAGCGATGGTATCCGTGATTTGTTCGGATAACCAAGTCGTTGTACAAACTTTAACTTTTCTGCTTTGTAGACATTTATGTGTATCCACATAAGTCTTGACCATCCATGTTTTATCATGTTTGCCTATGGATATGTGCAATACCCATGGACAACATGCTTTGTTTTCACTGTGTGTGACCAAACCATTTTTTCTAAACTCAGGTAATATTCCTTTACAAACTGCCCGCATCCTTCCCAAATCGTTCTTCACTAGTTGTATATCCCTTCTAGTTTCGACTGCGTGCATATCAAGCCTCTTTTTAATAGCCTCTTTGCTACCAAATACTTGTCCAACATAAAAGTGAGTACCACCACTTCCGCTTTCCAAATCTGAATCATCTGATGCACTTTCCAATTCTTCAAGTGACATTGCCTCTATATCTATATCCACATTGGGCCTATCTGTTATTTCATTCAGTTTCCTAATCCATTCTGCATCAATGTCAATATTTAAAATAAAATTCTCCATGTCCACATCAACATCACCCACTATACCGCCTTCACCACCTTCAAAGTCACTATCTTCGGCCACATCATCGTCTTCTTCAATACGATTTTCAATAGCCATTTCTTTGTTCGAAACTTCATAAAAAGGATCAAAATCTTCAAACAAATCAAAATTTGTAATAGCCATATTTGTTCCGGTTACATGATATACATCAGTAGCCTCACCCATTTCTTTTACATGATATACATCAGTAGCATCACTTGTTTGAATATGACCAAGTTCCTTACCCGCTTCACTGTAAACCTCTATTATTTTGCATTTAGGTGCATGCTTAAACATGTTTAACGTATGTTCGTCATTGGCTAAAGGTTGAAGTCCAAAGTCTAAGTCAAAATTTGGAACTTTGAAGTGATAATACCTTGATACATCATCTTTATTCCCTAATTCTGCCATAACCATTCTCAAGTCTTGAAAAGATAATTTGCCCGTATCAACCAAATCAATAAAATTTATTTTACCATTGTAATACACCTTGCCAGGATACTTTGTGAAAAAACCACCATGATGTAATTTCAATGAGATAAGGGAAGGGTACAATTCTGTTAAAACAAGTTAAAAAGTCAAAAACAAAGTAAAAACATGTGTAGAGACAAGTGATGAATAAAAAACCACTTGAGTAGAGACAAGTCAAGAACAAAGTAAAAACATGTTGTTGGATGACATACCATATACTTCATGGATTGCAACTTCGTCATATGTGCTTCTTCGAATGTTCCATTGTGTTTGAACCATCTTCACAAGCAATGAATGAAGATTAATGAAAGGATTAATTTGATGAAAGAGGATTCAATGTTTGAAAGGGAAGAATTCAATGAAAACATTAATTGTTGAAATTGAATTCTATGGAATGCTTGTTTCGATGATGTTGAAAAACCGTATGTGTATTCAATTGGAATTCTAATAGCCTCTTAATCCATTCAAAATACGGCTATTAGGTTAAATTAAAAGAGAAAAGTAAAAAGACATTTATGCCCATAGTGTGCAAGGCACATGCTATACTTAACGGTTCAAAACTAACGGTGTTAGTTTTAAGAACCTTAGTGTAACAACTCAAATCCAATTTTCTAAAGTTAACTGAAATAGTTAACGAAAGTAAATAAAGTAACTTTTGCAGCGGAAATAGTAAAAGGTTCAAACTTGAATTCGAATTTTCGTTTAAGAAAAACAACCAACAATTTAAGTAAATCGCAAACCCTTTCAAAAACAACCAACAACACGATACAAAATGAGTTCCTTAACCGAACCCGAACACCATAAGTTTAAACACATCTAAACTATCCCATTTTCTACCAAATTCTCCCGGAAATCCTTTATTTCAACCCGTAACTAGAAATAATCATCTTAGGATTCATAATCAAAATCCTATATTTTATGGTCTCATTGGATAAGTAATTCAATTACGAATCCAACGGTTCTTTCGGAAGCAAAATCGGAGCTATAACGAAGAAGTTATGGCCAAAACAATTTTCAACAAAAGAATGTGCATTGCTAGCATTGTGTGGTGTGTTTGGCACTTGATTTATGGTGACATTATCCAAGGTGAGTACATTAACCCTTATACGTGGCTTTATGTACAAATTGCATGTGATGCGTATGTGGTTATGAGACTAGTATGTGTGTGGTCCTTACCGGCGTGTACCGTAAGGACATGTGTTGTGCCGTACCCATTGTAGTGGTGTTGGCCACCGTGGGTATCGGTAGTGTGGTAAACGGATATCAGTATGTGTGTGGTTCTTATCGGCGTGTACCGTGAGGACATTAGATGTGTGTGGTTCTTACCGGCGTGTACCATAAGGACATTGGTGATAGCATGCCTAGTTCTCATTTGCGTGGTGGTTTGTGATATACTGTTCATGTGTATGTGGTTTGTGCTCACTAAGCTTTCAAGCTTACCCGTCTGTGGAACTATTTTTAGTTACAGGTTCTTCTGGCTTGGATAAAGGAAGAGGGACTGGCTTGAAGCTCCGATCAACTCCATGGCTCAGTTAAATTATGTTAAAGAGACAACGACTGTTAATGTTGGGGATTTTGTTGTTTTTATTTTTAAGTGAACTTATCAGATACATTGTATCTCATTTTTGAAAGGGTTTGCGATTTACTTAAATTGTTGGTTGTTTTTCTTAAATGAAAATTCGAATTCAAGTTTGAACCTTTTACTATTTCCGCTGCAAAAGTTACTTTATTTACTTTCGTTAACTATTTCAGTTAAATTTTGAAAATTGGATTTGATTTGTTACACTTAGCCACAACAAAATGCAAACCATGAGGACTATATCCATAATAAACATAGAATAAGAATTTTAGTCCAAAAAGACATAAAACCACAAGGACCAAATCCACAATTCACTCTTATTATTATTATTCGTTGCTTTATTATATTTATTATATTAATTGGGAAATTGGGTTGTTACATTACCCTTTCCATAAGTAACAACCTTGAAATTTTTTTTTTTGATATCTTATTAAAAATATTATTAAAATAAAGAAATTAAAGGAATATAAAGTTTATAAATGGTGGTGGCATCTCAAATGTAAGAAGCTTGATGCACGACTCCATGTGTGATGGGACAAAGACAACAATCGTATCAACTGTCAGAGGATTGCACTCATCTTAATTTTTTTTTAATCTTATTAAATTTTACGGAAAATTAACAACATGAAAAATAATTAAGTTAGCCACATGAAAAATAATTAAAGTACATTTAGTTATAAAAAAAATTTCAAGTTTTAAGAAAAATGAGAATTTAAAAAATTCATTTAGTTCACTTAGTTTTCAAAATTTCTCTAAAAAAATAAAATTTTCTGTTTTAAAACTTATACGTAAATTAAAAACTGATTTTAAAAGTTTTTCAAAGTTTCATAAGATACGTTTTCTAATTTTATAAAGTGAAAAAATAAAAACTCCAACATTTCAATCAAACACATTTTAAATATTTTTACAGAAAATTGAAAATAAAAACTACACTTTATTTTAAAAGAAATGAAAATTATTTTCCACAATCATAGGCACCTCAAAAATTTTAGTATACTATTTATAATAAAAATATTTACTTTGTAAATGATTTTTTTTAAATCACTTCTTCAAATTAAAAGAATGTTATAAAATTATTAAATAAAAGTAAATCCTAATAAGTACAAAATAATTGAGGTGCTTCCGATTGTGGAAAATAATTTATAACAATGTACTCATTTACGGAATAAATAGTAAGCCCTAATAAGTACATTGTTATAAAACTTTTACTACCATATATCAATGGTTTTTGTATTTAACTTGAAGAGAATAAAAAAAGATTTGAGAATTACTTTCATATATAAGTCTATAGAGATGGAGTAATTATTAAAAAGATTGGACACCATTTAATTGTAAAGGTAATTTAGAATGAAATATCATTTACATAATAAATATTTATGTTAAAAAAAATGGCATCTTTTTAATAAGGAGTGCGATGTAAAAAGAAGGTTTGATGTTGATGTATGTGAGAGAGCAATTCACTTCATAAGGGTGTGGTTAGGCCATCCACTATGGTAAACCATCAACCCAATGAATCCAATTGCGACATCAGCGCCACATCAGCTTTCCACAGCTTTACCCAAACCATTTATTGTGTTTATTAAAAAATTGCTTGCAACAAGACTCGAACTTGAGACTTTATATTTGAAAAGCAAAGGACCAACCAAAGATCAATATAGATTTTATAAAAAATATTTATGCATACGTTTCTTATAGTCAAATTGTGTCATTGCTTAAAATTTTTTTTGATCCGCACCTACATGTTAGTGATCTTATTATAATGTTGTGTTTATAAAAGTTATTTTTTTTCATCTTAGTGTTTTTGAACCACGACAATCCCACAATGACCTACTTCTCAAAATATGATTATTTTGTTTATACAAAATAAAAATTTTAGATTTATATCAGATTTGTTAAATATTAGTAAACTAATAATTGTAATTTCAAATCTTATTGATGATGAATAACCTAATATGTTCTTATTTTGTTTGAGATCTTATAATTGAAAATCATAGATTGAACTCGTTGAAGCATAATTTAGGACCTACGTTTTGATTTTTGAAGAACCACGATTTCAGAGTTCGAATTTAAGAGATCTGATTAACAAATTCATGCCTCAAAATATGAATGAAAAAAGTAAGGGACGTTTACTAAACACTCATCAAGGTAAGCAATTACCGGCCATATTACCTTATCGGATCATATGGCAATAATCAAGAATCTTACCCTAGTAAAAGGGAAGGGAATACCATTCATTCCACCCCTCCATCCCTCTTGTCACGTCAGCAATTTACTCTCTTCCTACCCCCTCTCTCTTTCATCATTCTACCCCTACAAAATCCCTGTAGTGGTTACCATTCCATCCGTACATCCCTCTAACCATTTAAAAAAAGAATAAAAGAAAAAAAAGAAAGAAGAGAGGAGAGAGATAGACACATGAAAAAGAGAGAAAGAGAAAGAAAAAGGCTTTCCCCGCCATGACCGTGACCACCACCCTCGCGGGGTCTCCATCAACCACACCGGTGGGGACAGGGGCGACGTTCACCCTGCCACCCTGATGCCATCTCCCTGCTGGGCGGGTATCAGTATACCCTTACCCTTAAGGGTGTGTTTGGCACGCAGAACAGGATGAAACAAAACATGACAAAACATGTTTGTCTCATGTTTGGCAGACATCTATGTGTGACACAATAGAACTAAGTAGAATAAGAGTGGGACAAGTCTGTTCCATCCTACCCCCTGGAACTAAGTATAACAAGGTTACCATCCTGGTTTGTTCTACCTTGTCCTGTCATGTCCTACATGCATACCAAACGCACCCTAAGAGCGAAGACATGGATAAGAGTCTTAACCGGTAAGTGATGATCGTCATCTCTTACCACAGTGAGCTTTTATCTAGTAAATTGTCGAATACAATACCGTTTTTGTAATCTAAAATCTTATCCGATAAAGTACGTGACGATGTTGGATTTTGTTGATAATCACTTACTCGAGTTTGATAAATGATGCCTAAATTTTATTTTAGTTCTCAAAGTGAGAAATTTTGATTATATATTTCAGACTTGGGAATTTTTGAATCATGGTTTTTAAAAATTTCAATCGAAAAAAAGTTTGTTTCATTTGTGCACGTCACCAACTTGGGAATCATTCCCTTAAAAGTAAATGTAACGATTTTTTGCACCATTCATTTTGGGTTCATTTTTTAAACAAAAGTGAAAACTAAAATGCGTTTAAAAATAAAGTATTTGATTTAATTGTTATTTAAAATAATCTACGTCAGAAATAAATTTACGAATTTTACCGTTTGAAAGGCGATCTATTTTATTCAAGTAAAAAGTTGATTACCGACAAACAAACTCAAAATGTATTTAATCAGATTTTTACATTCATATTGAAAGTACATTTTATAAACATAAACTTAAACTATACAACGTTAAATGTATTAAAAAAAAAATCTTAAGTCTACAAACCTTTTAGTTTTCATACTCAAAAGGTTTAAGAAGTATTTAAAAAAAAAAAAACAAACCCACTCCTAAGTGTTTACCACTAAAAGTCATCACGTTTCCTTACCTTATTGAGTAACATTTTCGACCATATAATCGATTGTTGCTAAGCATATTTTACCTAGTAAGAGCTTTCTTCTTCACTTATCGAGTAAGATACTTGATCATTGTCAGACTCTCTCGATAAAGTATGTGTGTTAAGTGTTCGTTAAGCACAACCCCATAATAGTAAATTGTAGTTTTGGTTTCGTGAAGGCACATGATTATACATTTGTACTTAACGAACAAAAGATGGTCAGATGGATGACCTTAGTAACAAGGATCAAATTTGTAAACCCCAATGGGGCAGCCTACTGGTTAAGGCTTGGTGTTGGGAAAAACCCATCCAAATTCGAATTCGGGGGTGAGCAACTAGGAGCCACCGAGTATTAATCCCAGGGAGCATGTTTTAGCTCTCGATAAAAATTATCAAAGATGTAGTCTGAGCAAACCCAGGTGAACCTTGTAACGAATTGTAACGAATTGTATCACTTAAAATAAATGTATAGTAAATAAAGTTGAAAGAACAAAACTATAAAAGTCTAACATACTATAGTATGTATGAAAACCACAATTTACTTTAACATTAATTTATTTATAAAAAATGAAACTTATATATAAAGAAAATTATACTTTTCTCATTTGTTAATCAATAGATTCATCATACTTTATTTAGCAATATAGGTGAAGATTTATGTAGATTTTAAACTCTTTATTTATAAAAAACCATCTTTTAAGATACTTATTGAGTCAACTCATCGAACCAATTTATCAAGTGATGAGGGTTTTTCTACCAACAACCATTAACTTACATTTATTGAAAAAATTATGAGAAAATAGAGTGGCTTGTATTTTTTTTTTGAACGGCAATTTAACTCACACACACGTTCCAGGGGTATCCGGATCCATACGGGCACGACTAATCCCTCGCATCCATGAGCCGACCCGAAGGCCAACCCATGGACTCGCCCCTGAACCGACCCGAAGACCGGTCAAGAGCTGGATACCGCATAAGAGATCTATAAGGCCTTTGGCCTTTTTTTGCACCAAGCGAGGCTCGAACCTGCGCCAACCTATCTTTCAAGGCAAGCGCAAGGATGTTACATACCATCGCTGGGCTAGACATTCATTGGTAGAGTGGCTTGTATTTTGAAAGAAAAAGTATAATAGATATTAGATAGTAATCAATTTTTTTAGATATTTTAATTTGTTTAGTTGATTTTAAGATTCATAACTTTTACATATATGTTTTTTGATAACCTTTATAAACATAGGCAAACTTGTAAACTTATTGTAAAACCATTATAATCGTTAGTGTGTGAGGACATTATCATTGACATTATCATCAAATAAGATAAGTAACATTAAACAACTATTTACCTAGTAAGCTGGTAAGTATTTAGTAAACATAGCACCTTAATAGTAACTTAAAGTTTCAATTCCCATGAAAGACACATGATTGTAGATTTGTACTTAACAAACAAAAGATGGTCAAATAGATGACATTAGCAACAAGGACCAAATTCATAACAAAATGCGTCACTTAAAACAATTGTAGTAAATGAAGTTGAAAGGCGAAAACTAAAAATTCAAACATACCATGGGTACAATCGTAGTTTACTCTAACATTAGTTTATATAAAAAAAACCACAAAGAAAGTTATTCTTTTGTCATTGTTAATCAATAGATTCATCATAACTATTTAGCATATAGATGAAGATTCATTTGGATTTTAATCTTTTTATTTATATAAAACCATCTTCTAACATATATACTCATTTAGTCAACTCATCCAACCCATTTACCAAGTCAAATCATTCCACCAACAAGTCAACAACCATTATATTGAAAACATCATAATAAAATAGAGAGGTTTGGATTTTGAAAGAAAAATTTAATAAATAGGAATCGATTTTTTAATATTTATTATAATTTATTTAGTTGATTATAAAATTCATTCTAAAACTAGATGTCTTTTAAAAACCGTTATAAAAATAGTCCAACTTTTAAATTCATTATAAAACCATTAATATCATTCATGTGTAAGAATATTTTCATCAAATAAGTTCATGTAACTGTTGGGTCCGATAGATTTGATGATGACCTTCTGATTACTCCTCTAAACAATTTACATTATACTTTGATAACCTTTTGGTTCTTGAAAAGGGATGGTTTGTTCTCAATAACATCAACAACATCAAAAACTACTCGACAGCTCAAGAAGTAGATCATCTGTAGCGGAACAAGATGTACTATCTGAATTAGCAGCAAGCCTTTTCTCCTCGGCTGGTTTACTTTGATCGAGAAGTAAAAATAACTATCGAGCAATCAATATAAAGATACATTTGAAAAGACATGTCTCTCACCAACTTTGTATTTTATAGAAACATTCTTTGAAGCACCTAAAAACACATGTTTGTCCTAACATGCTTTAGATGTCCTTTCACAAATGTCTAATATGTTCCAACAACAAGTCCATTTCCCTTGTACGATGAAAGGGACTCTCCAAAGATCTGAAGTCAACGCTGAGCATCTTATCCCCAAGTGACATGTGTCTCATGCATCTATTGCTCATGGTGATATTTAATGCATATCTTTCCATGTAATGTTACGCTTTGAGCAGTTCTCTACACGCAAAAAGCAAAATTGGCTACTTTCTCAAAAGCATACAATTTCTAGTGTTAGTTGAATTCTTATAATATAAGTGAAAGATTGATTAAGTTAGTTTTATTCTTTCCTTATTGCTGTATCAATGTTGTTATTTGAATGTAATTCTTGATACCGATATCAATAAGAATTAAATTTAATTAAAGCTAGTGTGTGGCCCGTGCGTTGCGCGGTATTGAAATATATTTTAAAGAAATATATTTTCTTTAAATACAACGTAATTCTATTAATTAAAATGAATAACGTATTTTTATAAGTGATACGTTTTCATATATTTACTTTCGTTTTTTTGTTATGAATAGTTTGAAATGCATCGTTAATAATTTTGTGGTTATACTTTTTAAAACACAAAAAACATGTCATATAGCCATATCGTTATTGTTGTTATGAAATGTTCAACAAAAGGTAATCAACGTTATGATTTGCAACAATTTTGTATCAACTCTCTTATAAAATCATTGTTTCATTATAAAAATCTATCTTCTTATAAATATGGTATTACCAAATCCACTAAATTAAGCACCAAGGTGTGGCGTAGTGGTAAGTTCCTAAATGGTGGTAGCTCCCACCCGGGTTCAAATTTATGCGTGCGCAATTGGTGGCCACTAAGTATTAATCCCAGGAGAGCATGTCTTAGCTCTCGGTAAAAATTGCCAATGATGTAGTCTGGGCAAAGCCCAGATGAACCTTCTCAAAAAAAATCCACTAAATGTAACATCCCGTTTTCGCAAAGTTAATATTTATAACTGGAAATGTTAAGATTAAGTTAAGTCGGTGTCGTTTGTGTAAACTTTCAGGTTGGAGGAATAGATTGTTATTGTTGGAAGTTGAGGGTTAGCCATGTTAGGATATAAGGGGCTTGAAAGCCCAAAACCTCTCATTTGGTCAGTTTACGATTTTGAGAGAAGGGGAGAAGCCTTGGGCGATTTTTGGAGAAATTGCAAGAGGGAGGATCTTCTTTTGGGTTAGCAAGTAGCATTTGATTGTTGCCGGTGCTTAAGATCGAAGGTAATCATTCTTCTACGGTTTTATGATGTCATTTCGTTGATCTTTTGCAAGTGTTCATAGAAGTTAGGGTTTTGGGTTGAAAGTGGTGAAATTGGTGATCTTTGGATCACCAATTGAGTAGTTAATGATGTTATATGGATGCCAAATCATGGGGTTATGTTAAGGGATCGAAAGACATGTTTAATTGAGTAATTTTGGTGCAAAAATCGATGACAAGGATGAGGTTTCGGACCTTGGATCGAAATCCCGTCGAAAATTGATTTTTGGGTTCTGGAGGTGCTTCGCGCCGCGAAGGGTAGGCCCTCGCGCCGCGAAGGAGTGCTGCGCAATGCTGCGAAGCTTCGCGCCGCGAAGCCTGGGTCTTCGTGAACGCGAAGACTTGTCTGTTTCGAATTTTCAACTTTTCCGTTAGGGCTCGGTTGGGGTTTTCGGGTTTATAAACCCCTGGGGGATATCAGTACATGATGTTCCAAGAAGTTTGAGAGTAATTGGACTAGCATAGCTAGATCATTTCGGCTTAGGGGTCGGGGATGTACCTTTGATTCCTTTTTGGGTCGAGTTTATATGTGTATCTATGCATATGTATTATAGGTGTTTGAGCTTTTACGTGTGCTTATTCTTCAAGTGTGTAGTTCCAGACTCGTGATCAGGTGAGTACATTAACCTCCGTTCATGTTTGATATGCATGTATGATCATGATGTATATGTGGTTCATATGTAGCTGGCATGTAATATTCACGATAGTACCTATGGAGGTATTTATTACCCCTAGGGAAGATGGGTTCAGAGGCCTGGTACCAGTGTCAGTCATGGTGCTCTTGGTGTTTATTCCTGAGTCATTTGGTTACGATGCATGTCCAGTTTACAGTTATGCTTATGGTTATGTTATTGCATTCATAGAGCCTAGGTTTGTGCTCACTAAGCTTTATGCTTAACCCGTTGTGGTTTATGTGGTTTAGTGTCAGGTACCTCTTCCAAGGATAAGGGAAAGGCGCCTGCTTGATGGCTCGGATCGGTCCAGTTCAGAAGTTTACAAAGGATTTCGGGAATGAAGTCTCAATGTTTTTATTGGAATGTTTTTGGTTACAAATGGGATAAATTTGAGAATTATTTCTCTTAAAATTATTTACTTTGGACCCGTTTTTGATGAAATTGTGACCTTTATGTTTTAATTAAAGCTTCCACACTTTTTGGTTACTTATTTTCGTTAAATATCTGTTAAAATGAAAGTGGTCGTTACAATTGGTATCAGAGCCTTGGTTTGAGGGATTCGGGTGTTCACGAGTAGTGAATACCTGAACTCAAACCCAAGAGTTCGGGTTTTCAAAACAAAGTAACCAAAGAAAATAAAATTTTTGTTTAAAGAGGAAGGAGTTAAAGCTGAACTGGGATCCGGAGCATCAAGACGGGGGTGAGCACCCTAAACTCTATTGAGTAAGTACTAAGTATGACATGTTGATTATGTATGAACATCGTTAGGTGTTAAGTGTGGTTGATATGAATGCAATGGTTGTGTATTTCAGCTTATGACACCCTGATGGGTAATATGATGTTATGAATTGTTATGATGTTTATGTTAATCTCGGTTATGCATGTAAGATATGCTTATGAATGATATGTCGACATTTGAAAGTTTTATGAAATAAGTATGTTAATGACATGTGTATGTAAACTAATGGAGATTTTTATGAATGCCTATGACACTCTAATGTACAGTTAGCTGTACTAGGAGTGCAAGTAGTGGTACATGTTTTATGTGTTATGTGTATGAACCAAGTTTGGGAAAACGACTCTATCATGATGACGAAAAGGCAAAATGTGTAGGGTGTAAATTATAATGGTATAAGGGCCCATACCATTGCAATTACATTGTACCATTTGGGCTTGACCAAGTCGTGAGAACAGTTTATGAACCAAGCGAGGTGGGGTTGGTGGGATCATGAGCATGTTGATTTTTATAGCTAAGTAAGATGGATTAGCATGGGTTATGGACCAAGGTGTCCCCGTTTTGTTGGGAATGGATATGATTGTATAAGTAGATTGCATGTGTTCAGTCAGTACACTTAGTTGGCTAATCAGTAAATCAGGATGCCAAGTGGTGAAATGAAGATCAATTATGTATCGTTGGATTGGAATCTTGTGGGAAACTCTTTGGCATGTTCTTATTGAATTGTTGCCTAAGGGTTCGAAGCACGATTCTCACATAGTCGATACAAGTTTGGTTTTGACAAAACCATAAGGAACCTTGAGATACTAATAGGGATTTTAGGAGGGAATTGTCCCCAATTGTGTGCGATGTATTATCTAGTGTCTAAGAAGTCATGTTATTAAATCAGTATTGTTAAGTTGGATAGTGGAAAGAAAACCTTTATGGCTTTTCTTAGCGGTGAGTTGGAACTGAAGAAAAGAATCCTTCTTAGGAGGTACTGCTTCATGAGTTAGAGTGGTGACCGTGAAAAGTCAAGGTGATAGACCATGTGGTAGAGAGAATTCAGAAGCTTCCGATTTAAAGGAAGTGGTTGTAGCGGGGATAAGGGAAGTTTTTCATAAGTTACTTCCCAGTCTTTTAGGGAAAGTAGAGAGTATAGCATGGGAATCATTCTCTATTTTGTTAGAAAATGATAAGTACCTCAGTTATAGGTAGATAAGTTGATCAATGACGTTGTGGCGATGATATGAATTACTAAATTAATGAATGAGACTACCAACAAGCTTTTAGAGCAATCACTCCCTTGTTTGGAGTTAGTGTTCGAAGTATGTTGTGAATAAAGGAATAAAGACGATTGGATACGTTGGGATATCAAAGTCAGAGATAAGAGTATGTGTAGTGATAGTAAGGTAGATTGAATTCCATAAGATGCACGGAAGTTTTGGGCTAGAGAGCCTAAATTAGAGAAGCAAGATAGAAGAAAGAAAGCAAGCTAATTGGGGAATTGTGGAATGTAAGTGGTTGACCATGACTGAGTGAATAGCCTTCATGTTGAAATTGAAATTTATGTATTGTAATTTTGGTCAAAAATGAAATGTATTGTTTTTCTCATCGAGCTTATTAAACCTTTTGGGAAAAAGTTGGTATTTAGAAAACGTGTTTTTAGAAAAACTATGTTGTCTCTTGAAGATATTTTTTTTATTTCGTGATTGATAAAGATGTCACCTTTTTTCAAGATTGAATGATTTTTGTATTAATTGTGGAAAAATACGACAACATTTATTTACACAAGTTTATGACTAGAACTATTGGGCATGTCGTTACCCCGCCCATGAGTAGGAGAGTTTTCGAACTCACATGGTGTAAGGGATTTTATTGGGTATTTTGCAAGTGATAAAAAAAAATTATTTAAACACACATTACTAGCATTGCGTTATTTGGCAGTGCATAATGGTGTCATTTATGACAATATTGTGCTATGCATACTACAGTTGTTTCGTGATATCGAAATTTTCCAAGTGCACAAAAATAATTTAAAACATTGTGTCATTATACACGAAGGCTATGAACTCACTAGGTCATGGTAAGGATCGAGTGAAGCGTAAGGGAAAGTTCTGAGAGTTAGATGTAACGGTATAGCCTTGACGGTTGATTTTAGACCCCGTTGTTTATGATAGAGGAAGGCTTACAAGTGAAGTCCCAAGACTGAGATGTTAGCAATTTGGTAAGAAAGTAATTTATGCCCTCATTGGGTGGTTTACAGAATCCAGGAAGGAGGAGGTTCTTTTAGGAAAACCTAGTTCATGAAGGAAGTTGTTAATGCATCATCATGATTAACGGAGTTAACGACTGATTTAATAGATCCTTATTGGGAGACGTAGATTTAGAAGAAATTTTGGATTGACTAATTGATTAGTTTTATATAAGATGGTAAGAGATAGTTGAAGGAAGTTTGAGTATGAAGAATATTGGAGGCCGAGCCTGTTATCCAGATTGATCCTTGCTTGATTCTTGTGTTTCCTACACTGGTGGTTACACCCGTAGGCTTCAAGGGTCAAATAGGGATTGTCGGATTTGGTTGTTAGGGCCAAATGAAGTAATTGTGAAAATTGTGGTTCATTTAAATTCAAGAAGGGCAAAGTCGGGAGGTAATAATATGTTACCGTATGTAGGGTGATTGGCCTAGATAAGACAATACCCATTGTGATGTGATAGAAATGAGCTATTGGGTGAAAATACTGAGTGTTTTTGCTTAATCATGAAAATAGCAATTACGATTAGTTGTGATGAAATAAGTTAACGGGATGGTTAGTATGGATTAGCTTAGTTGTGATCACGCTCATTAGAGTGTGAAGCATGGAAAAGAAGGGTTTGAACTCCAAGTGGGGGAGAACTGTTGTTTAAGAAGGTGAATAATTATGTGTTCCATCTGATAAAGACATGTGAAGTAAGTTACGCGACTCATGATTTAGAGTTTGCAGGGGTAGTTATCGTGGTTAAGACATGGCGATACCACCTTTATTATTCCTTGAATCAATATAATTTGAGCATGCGACCGCGAGAAGAAGGATAAATGTTGTAGAGGGTTATGATTGTGGTACCCATTATCATTTGGGGATAGCTAATGTAGTAGCAGATGCGTTAAGTATAAGAATGCATAGTGTTCCTCTTGGGAATATCTTTAAGGAGGATGTCAGATATAACCCCATAAGTTGATACAATTAAGCGATCGTAAAGTGAAGTAGCATAAGGTGAAGAACAGAAGAAAGAAAGAAAGAACCAGAGTTCAATTAGTTCGGTCAATACCTAATAGTCTTGGTCCCTTGATTGGGATGGCCGTGTGTGGCTACCAGTATTAGGTAAAACTAGTCAGACCTTGTTAGATGAAGTTCTCTATTCATCTTGATGCTATTATATTGAAAATGGACTTAAGGTCGGATTACTAATAGCTAAGAATGAAAAAGAGATGTTCCAAGTAGGTGGGAAGGTGTTAGGCGTGGTTAAGAGTGAAGGTAAAGTGGGAGGATATGTTAAGAGTTTGTGTATGTTGGAGTAGTTGGGGCACCTAATAACCGTTGGTTGAATCCTATTAATAAGAAATTTCATGCCAGTAACGGTCTGCCTCTGTATGATATGATGTACGAGAGGAGGTGCAAAACTCCCATTTGTTGGGAAGAAGTACGTCAATGAGGATGAACAATATGATATTAGTACAGAAGACGACTGAGAGTATCCGGATGATCAAAGAAAGATTTGAAACTACTCAGAGTTGTCTGAACGTTATGAAGTTAGGGGGAGGTTAGACTTAGATTTGGATGTGGGGGATGATGTATTAGTTAAAGTGTCACCTTGGGAAGTGGTAACACAGCTTTGAACGAAGGGAAAGTTGGGTCCAAGGTTATTGGATCATTCAAGATAGTTACATGGATTGGGCAGGTAAATTATCGCCTTCAGTTACCGTCAGAGCTTAGTCAGAAGCACATCCCTGGTAATGCTTCATGGTTAAGAAAGTATTTGGTCGGGGTGTCATTTCATGATCTTTTGACGACGTTTAGGTTGATGAATGATTTGACTGCAGAGAGGTCAATCGCTATCCTAGAAATGTAGACCAAATCCTTAAGAATTAAGGAAATAGGTTTGGTGAAAGTACAATAGGAACGCGGAATCACTCAGAATGGTATTAGGAGCCGGAAGGGGAGATGAGATCCAACAACCCGGAGCTTTTCCACGACTGAGCGATTTCGGGGACGAAATCTTGTTAAGTGGGGGAGAGTTGTAACATCCCGTTTTCCCAAAGTTAATATTTATAACTGGAAATGTTAAGATTAAGTTAAGTCGGTGTCGTTTGTGTAAACTTTCAGGTTGGAGGAATAGACTGTTATTGTTGGAAGTTGAGGGTTAGCCATGTTAGGATATAAGGGGCTTGAAAGCCCAAAACCTCTCATTTGGTCAGTTTACGATTTTGAGAGAAGGGGAGAAGCCTTGGGCGATTTTTGGAGAAATTGCAAGAGGGAGGATCTTCTTTTGGGTTAGCAAGTAGCATTTGATTGTTGTCGGTGCTTAAGATCGAAGGTAATCATTCTTCTATGGTTTTATTATGTCGTTGATCTTTTGCAAGTGTTCATAGAAGTTAGGGTTTTGGGTTGAAAGTGGTGAAATTGGTGATCTTTGGATCACCAATTGAGTAGTTAATGATGTTATATGGATGCCAAATCATGGGGTTATGTTAAGGGATCGAAAGACATGTTTAATTGAGTAATTTTGGTGCAAAAATCGATGACAAGGATGAGGTTTCGGACCTTGGATCGAAATCCTGTCGAAAATTGATTTTTGGGTTCTGGAGGTGCTTCGCGCCGCGAAGGGTAGGCCCTCGCGCCGCGAAGGGTAGGTCCTCGCGCCGCGAAGGAGTGCTGCGCAATGCTGCGAAGCTTCGCGTCGCGACACCCGGGTCTTCGCGAACGCGAATACTTGTCTGTTTCGAATTTTCAACTTTTCCTTTAGGGCACGGTTGGGGTTTTCGGGTTTATAAACCCCTGGGGGATATCAGTACATGATGTTCCAAAAAGTTTGAGAGTAATTGGACTAGCGTAGCTAGATCATTTCGGCTTAGGGGTCGGGGATGTACCTTTGATTCCTTTTTGGGTCGAGTTTGATATGTGTATCTATGCATATGTATTCTAGGTGTTTGAGCTTTTACGTGTGCTTATTCTTCAAGTGTGTAGTTCCAGACTCGTGATCAGGTGAGTACATTAACCTGCGTTCATGTTTGATATGCATGTATGATCATGATGTATATGTGGTTCATATGTAGCGGGCATGTAATATTCACGATAGTACCTATGGAGGTATTTATTACCCCTAGGGAGGAGGGTTCAGAGGCCTGGTACCAGTGTCAGTCATGGTGCTCTTGGTGTTTATTCCTGAGTCATTTGGTTACGATGCATGTCCAGTTTACAGTTATGCTTATGGTTATGTTATTGCATTCATAGAGCCTAGGTTTGTGCTCACTAAGCTTTATGCTTAACCCGTTGTGGTTTATGTGGTTTAGTGTCAGGTACCTCTTCCAAGGATAAGGGAAAGGCGCCTGCTTGATGGCTCGGATCGGTCCATTTCAGAAGTTTACAAAGGATTTCGGAAATGAAGTCTCAATGTTTTTATTGGAATGTTTTTGGTTACAAATGGGATAAATTTGAGAATTGTTTCTCTTAAAATTATTTACTTTGGACCCGTTTTTGAGGAAATTGTGACCTTTATGTTTTAATTAAAGCTTCCGCACTTTTTGGTTTCTTATTTTCGTTAAATATCTGTTAAAATGAAAGTGGTCGTTACACTAAATTTCGTATTTATATAAAAAAACATCATTGATCATCTCTTATATATAATGACCTAAAAATCTCCAATCTTGTATTCCTCATAAACATAGGAAGGCAAACAACATCATTATGTAAGATTTAGGAATAAACGAATGTTATAATATGAACTCAAATACCATTGGTTATTTATTTTGTACATATACAAAAGCAAGATAAAAATATCTAGTGGACCAAGTGTATTATGTGCTATTAAAATATACCCATGTGTAAGAAAGCAAACAGTTGTTTTATGGGCTGATACGTACCGAGGGAACAGTATATAGAACGTCCCTTTTGTACTATGTCAGTAAAAGCATGGATAACCTCTACGTGCATTAAAGATAGTAAGACAAATATGGTCCATCAGGTGTTCCCCTCTGATCAATGGCAAAGAGTCGCTGGTCCTTGGAGATATCAGCGGGTCACTGAGTTGAACTCCCTGTTGAGTGTTAGCATGTGGTGGTCAGGTAGCTATCATTGAAATCCGCCTTCAGATCACGAACGGCCTTGACTCTATCATCAGCTACTTCTTCGACATTGCTGATGATTCTTTAAGCTTGACTTTTTTGTCTTGAGGATTGATACTCCATTTTGTGTGTCATGCATAAGGGATACTAAACAGACTTAGAGAGTCCCTGATATAAATACTATCTGTTACAAATAAAATGGTTGATAACAAAATAATCAAAGAGAATTATCTCAATAATAATTTCTCAAGCTTGAGTATAAATAAAGTATTTATACTAAGTACGATTAAGGTCATCATTATTTCATCAATTCTAGAAAAGTTTGGATTAACAAGTTATTATATACATTGACAAAAGAATAATAAAATAAAAAGGCATATAATAACTCTACAAATTAGAGTTACCATAGAGACACATTCATGCGTTTAGTACACAATATAATAGAAATTTTAATATTTAACAAAATACGAGACAAAATTTAAAATGACTAAATCATCTCTTATTTAACGAACAAAGTTAACGATCGTTACAGACAAGGACCGAATATGATCGTTTTTTAAAACCACAATAGCCAAACATGTAATTTTGAAAATGTTGGAACAAAAAAAATGTAACTTTCAAAAATCCACAGGGAACAAAATTGTAGTTTACCCTTGTATTTATTAATTTTTTTATTAAAGAAAATTAGGGTTACCAACATACCATGAAAATACATTGATTACCATGGGACAACCGTTTTTGGGTCAAAACCCAAATTTCCATATATATTAATTAAATTACCCACCCTTACATAAACATTGAAAGTCTAAAATTACATAAACAACC
Organism: Centaurea solstitialis; assembly: GCA_030169165.1. Lineage (NCBI taxonomy): Eukaryota > Viridiplantae > Streptophyta > Magnoliopsida > Asterales > Asteraceae > Centaurea > Centaurea solstitialis. The sequence continues at coordinate 46,938,614 of CM058043.1, forward strand.
CTAGTACCTTCTCACTCACATGGCAAACAAACACAATCTCCCGTAAATATCCAAAACCTCCAAGGGCATTTCCGTCTTTTCACTCAACATCAACCCCCTATAAAACAACAACCCCTAAGATACCGTTTTATCCCGTAAAAATCACGCCGGAGTTCACTCCAACCAACCACCGAACCACGACGGCGACATGTCACCGGCGATCGACAAATCCAGCCGAATCCGCCAGATGCTCTGCCGTTGGCGCAGAAGAGCCGCCACCATCTCATCTTCATCTCCATCTCCAACTCCGTCGTCTTCGTCTTCGTCTTCTCGAAGGTTAACGACGACGGCGAGCGACGTTCCGGCCGGACACGTGGCAATCTGCGTCGGAAGAGGCTGCCGGAGGTTCATCGTGAGGGCGACGTACCTGAACCATCCGGTGTTCCAGAAGCTTCTGAGAGAAGCCGAGGAAGAGTACGGATTCTGCAACAAAGGTCCGCTAACGATTCCGTGCGAAGAATCGGAGTTCGAAGAGATCCTCCGGTTCGTTTCTCGACCGGAGATCGATTCCGCCGGTCGGCTCGTTAACTGCCACGTCGGCTACGTAGCGGAATCCAAGCCGCTCCTCCATGGATATGTATACTGAGTCAACTCGGACCGAGTTTGGTAAATCTAACTAGTATTCTAAAAAAAATTAAAGACTAGAGGTAGTTTAGAGACTTTTTTGTTTTGGTTGTTTTTTGTTTCACCTTTTTTGTGTAAAATAGGGGTGAAGTAGAGTGGTGGTTTGTTTTTTTTTTATTGCTTGGGAGATTTGGGGAAGTGAGTTGTAAATGAACTCAGTCCGAGTCGGTTCCGAGTTGAATGAAATGGGAAGAAATTAATTCTAAGCTTAGTTTTGTTTTGATTTTCCGAATTTGCAAAACTGGTCTCTAAACTTGTTTTAAACTTGTCCTTCTATTTTGAATTAGTTCATATTTGACCCCTCGATATTACATTTCCTGAATCCAATCCAGTTTTCATTAAAAAATCATTTCTCTCTCTTCTATCTATCTAATTTAAATTTCAATCCAATCTTATATTTTTCATACTTTATTAGCAATCCAATCCAATCCAATCTTACTTTTAAATAAATAAATAAATATATATATATATATTATTTATAATATAAAACTATTTAAATAATAAGATATATCCTAAAATAATTAGACCAAGCAATCACAAAGCAACATGCGTCAACATTTTTAATATAAAAAAAATTAAATTCCCTTTGCAATCTCTTCCAATCCAGGATCAAATTGTGATCGAGATCGCCAATCTTTCCATATAACAAAACCTTTTTCCTTTTTTTTAAAATAAATCTATTTGTCTTTTAGTGAGATTGGATTGTAGAATATCACCATTAAAGTTAGTCTAAGACGATTAAATTTGAGCTGAACATCTAGTTATACTCTAAATCATATAATCAAAATAAATATTAATATTAAAAATAAGTTGTTGCTTAGATCTAAAATTCGAGTTTAAGTCGGTGAACAAGTTAGGGAACATGTTTGGTAGTAACTTAATGAGCTTAGTAGGACATAATGAGCTTAGTAGGTAGGAGTGCAGGACATGTTTGTTAGCTGCTTAATGAGCTTAGAGCATCTCCAATGGGTTATACTATTTTTTACACCAAATGTTAAAAATAGTGTAAAAAGTAGTGTAAGATTTAGTGTTACTACTAAATCTTCTCCAATGGGTAACACTATTTTTTACACCAAAAAAGTAGTGTAAAAAATAGTGTTACACCAAATTTGGTGTTATACTATTCATCACACTAAATTTAGTGTGAAAAGTGTTTGGGTAAAATTCTACGCAACATACGACGATGACTCGAATCGTAAGATCATAATCCTGTATTATGATAAGGTCCTGAGATAAACCTAGTAATGCCCTCGAACGAATGTAATAAGATATCGAACAAATATTGTGCATATATGTCGTACGACATCCGTATAAAGACGTACGATATTTGACTAACGGTAACCTTTGTCGTAAGTTTTCTTATTTATTACAGGAAATCGTCCGTTGCCGGATATCTCGCCTTCAGTTAAAGACTCAGTCCAAGATCATCAAGGCGAAGAGTTAATCCTATTAAATGCGTCATAACCGTTGAAGACATTAATACTCGACCGTTACGACCGTTACGACCGTTATCATTAAAGTGTCATCAATGCACGTCCGTTATGACCGTTGGAAACATTAAAAGCATGACCGTTATGAAAGAAGCTATATAAACAACACTCGGACTACGATAAAAAAAAAGAGACAACTATGGAAGCAACTATTATACTCTCTCTAGCTTAGAATACATCATAATACTTGTAATTTACATTCGATCATACAAGTATTTCCACTGTAAACGTACGACACTCACTGTAAACTTCAAGGATATCACCCCTGTTTGGTGATGCATAGTGCAATGTCGGCTATCCCTTAGTCGACCGCAGGTTTTTTCCTCGCTCTTGAGGTTTTTCTCGCGTCATCAATTGATTTGTCTCATTTTCTTTTTTATTATCGCACGTTCTGTTAAATAGAATTACTTTCTTTCGACGGTCTTGCCTCACAAACCTTTTACGACGTATTTAGTGCAATTTTTGGCATTAACAATTTGGCGCCCACCGTGGGGCTCCGTCTTGAGAAAAATTCTTTTTGATAGAACGAGCGCCAGCTACTAATCGTTTCGTTCGCAGTTTTTCTTAGCTAACTTTGCAGGAAATTGGATCCTTAGTTCTTAGTGGGACTACGACAAGAATTGCGATTTGCTCATCAGCAGATCCAAAATTTGACCATGTCGAAAGATTTCTCAAAATCAATTCAACGCGCCGATACAGCCGCATAATAACTTTCATCTGCAGTTGTTTGGGTGAAAAATCGCACGACGCACGACGACCGACTTAAAATCATAAGATATCTTTCAGGATGATAATCCTGTATTAAGATAAGGTCCTGAGATAAGATACGTGTACCCTCGATCGACAACAACTAAATATCGGACGATTCTTAAATAAGATATCGTACGATATAACCTAGAAACGTACGATATCATACGATATAACACTAACGAATAAATATATCTTAAGTATGATCATTTGTAACAGATAAACGACAAACATCGAAGATCAAGTGACCGTTAAAGACCAAGATACGCTCTTCATAAAGCTCCAACCGTTACATGCGAGATTTTAGCTACCGTTATAGCCGTTGCAATAAAGACGTAATTATGGGACGACTGTTACACTCTGGTCAGCTATAAAAAGAAGACGAAGACATCATTTGAAGACATCTGATTACTCTGAAATCAACGAATACTCTCTACAATTTACATATTACTCTTTATAATTTACATTCCGTTTCATTGTAATCGTACGATCTGTATTGTAATTCTCGAGGATATCACCCCTTATTGGTGATACTTAGTGCAACGTCGACTATACCCTTTTAGTCGGCCGCAGGTTTTTTCCTCGACCTCGAGGTTTTTCCTGCGTCATCAATTGTCTTGTCATTTATTTTATTTCATCGCACGTTTTATCGAATTAGATTTCTTTCTCTCGACGGATTTGCCTCACAACATCTTACGATATTAAATTGTGTAATTTTTTACCAAAACAATTTGGCGCCCACCGTGGGGCCCCGTTCTGAGAAAATCTCGTTTGATAAAACGTCCGTTTACTAATCAAATTCTTCGAGTTTTCTTGAGTATTCATTGCAGGATTATGGAGAACAACTTCCAACCAACTCTGCAACAACAATTAGCAGCTGCTCAGCAACAAATTCAGCAGTTGGCTAATCAAAACATGGAAGCAAATAGTGAAATCGCACGATTACGAGGTCTAAACCCTCAAGTTACTCAAACCAATCCTGCGATATCAGCACCGCTTCCGAGACCACCTCCCTTTCAACAGAATCAGTTCAGGGCACCACAAGTACCTTCAATGCCTCAAGCCTCTCAAATACCAGTGATGCCTCAAGTATCTCAAAACAACGTACGTCCACCTCAGAATAACCATTCTCAACCCATTTTTCCTCCTCTTCCATCGGGACCACCTCCTGCATTTACCTACGCTCAACCTCAAGGTGTTCCTCGACCTTTCTATTCAATCCCAGAGCCGATACCTCATATACCAACAATAAACACTACTGTAACCCATGTCCCAATTCAACCCAATTATCAAGGAAATGTTGGAGTAACACCCACTGAAAACCTTATGGACGTACGACTAAAGATGTTAGAGGAACAAAACAAAGCAATGCTCGCATTGCTCGCAAAACTTCCTGGAGCAGCTGTACCAGTTGAAGTCGAACCAAAGACAGGATTCCAAGCTTCACCCTACGTTGATGAAATCGCTCTCATGGAAATACCAAAGAAATACAACATTCCTGCCTTTACAACTAAGTACTCGGGGGTAACAGATCCAGTGGAACATGTCGCACAATACAAACAGCTTATGTGGACTGCTTTGATCCCATCCCAATATCAGGAGGCATGCATGTGTAAAAGCTTCGGATCTACTCTTACAGGAGCCACGCTACAATGGCTTATAAATTTAAAGCCAAAGAGTATCGAGTCATTCGCTGAATTGGTAAACCAATTCACTCGACAGTTCGCGAGCAGTCGCAAGATGGAAAAGCAAACAAGTGACTTGTACTATGTTGTACAAAAAACTGGAGAAACGATACGTGATAATTTTAACAGGTTTAATGCAGAAATGATCGAAGTCAAGAATTGCGACATAAAAACCGCAATTGAAGCATACAAACGTGGGCTCGATAATTCTTCGGAATTATATACGGATCTCACGAAGTATCCACCAGAGAACTTTGACGACGTACGAGCTCGAACGTTAGCCCACATGAGAATTGAAGACGACGCCATCTTCAGACGGAAACATTCGAACGAAAAGAAAAATCTGGGCGCACAGAAGCACGATTTTAAACCGAAGAGAGTAAATAAAATTGGAAACTCTCGACAGGAATCCAAAACTCGCACGAGCAAAGGTACAGGAAGAATTAGATACCCCGATTTATCTACTTACAATTTTGCAGGTACATCCAAAGAACTTGTGGATTCTCTGCGAAAGATCGATGCAAACGTACGATGGCCCAAGAAGCCGGAGAATCCCAGCAAAGACAAAGATCAAACTAAATGGTGCGAGTTCCATGGTGATCATGGACACACGACGGACGAATGCATCAGCCTCAAAAAGGAGATTGCTTATCTCAAAACGAATGGGCACCTAAAAGGTATTATCGGCGATGAAGCAAAAAGGCCAGCATCTCCGATCCATACCAAAGTGGTCAACTGTATTACTGGTGGATCGGAAGTATGTGGTTTAACATACTCTGCGGCCAAACGACACGCACGAGAAGGACCTGAAGGATATCCTGTTCCTGAAGATTCGAAGACTGCAGCTGAGAGAGAACTCGATACAGCTAAACTAACATTCGATCAAGACGATCTATCGGGCGTTAACCAAAACACCCCATGATGCTCTAGTCATACAGTTAACCATTGGAAACTGTTTGACCAAGAGAGTATTGGTGGATGGAGGTAGCTCGGCCAACGTTATATTCTCAGATACTCTAAAGATCATGGGCATCGACAGATGCAACATCGTACGACGAACTACAACCCTAGTAGGCTTCAATGGAGACGCGACGAGTACCCTCGGAGAAATAGTATTGCCAGTCTTCGCCAAAGGAATCAACAAGCAAACTAAATTCAACGTCATAGATTGTCCGTCAGCATACAACGCGATACTCGGAAGACCCTGGATCCACGATATGAAGGCCGTACCATCAACCTATCATCAGAAGATTAAATTCCCATCTCCTTGGGGCGTGCAAGAAATCATCAGTGAAAAGAAAACCGCTCGTGAATGCTACAAGATCACGATGAAGACCAAACCCCAGGATATCTAGCAATTACAGAGCCAGGATGGAGTACGATCGTACGATGACCTTCAACTTGAAGAAGTCGTACTAGATCTAAAACATCCTGATCGAAAAGTCTTCGTGGGAGCAACACTAACCCCTGATATAAAAAACAAAATAATATCTTTTTTGCAGGAACACTCAGATTGCTTCGCATGGTCGCACGAAGACATGGTTGGGATTGATCCTGACATCATATCGCACAAGCTGAACGTGGACCCATCCTTTAAACCCATAAAGCAGAAACGACGTAAGTTCGCGCCAGAACGCAACAAAGTTATTAACGACGAGGTTGATAACTTACTAAAAACAGGGAAGATCAGGGAAGTAAAGTATCCAGATTGGCTAGCAAATGTGGTGGTCGTACAAAAGAAGAATGGAAAGTGGCGAGTCTGTATCGACTTTACAGATTTAAATAAAGCATGTCCAAAAGACCCGTTTCCACTACCTCACATCGATGCGATGGTCGATGCAACAGCAGGTCATGAATTACTCACATTCATGGACGCTTATTCTGGATACAACCAAATCCTGATGCACACGGACGATCAAGAGAAGACAGCCTTCATGACGGACAAAGGGATATACTGCTACAAGGTGATGCCTTTCGGCCTCAAGAACGCAGGATCAACGTACCAAAGACTCGTAAACATGATGTTCAAAGAACATCTTGGTCGAACGATGGAAGTTTACATCAACGATATGCTAGTAAAATCCGAACGATCACATGATCACATTGATCATTTGAAGCAATCGTTCGATATCCTACGACAATACAAAATGAAACTCAATCCTACGAAGTGTTCCTTCGGGGTACGTGCTGGAAAATTCCTCGGATACATGGTCACTCAACGTGGGATAGAGGCGAGTCCAGAGCAAATCAAGGCCATCAAAGAGATACAATCTCCGAGAAACCTGAAAGAAGTACAAAAGCTTACTGGACGAGTGGCGGCATTAAACAGATTCATCTCACGATCATCTGGCAAATTTATAACTCGGGGGCACGATGTCTGCACGTACGAAGTGACTCGTTACTAGTGGTGAATCAAATTAACGGTGATTTTCAAGCAAAAGATTCGAAAATGATGGTATATCTCGAGATCGCTAGAGAAAGAATCGCACGATTCGAAAAATTTTCGATAGAACAAATCCCAAGAGATATGAACGTACATGCTGATGCTTTAGCCAATTTGGGATCCGCATTCAATGAACCAACTTTAGAGAACATTCCAATAATTCATCTTACGATGTCTTCCGTCGAAGCAAAAGAAAAAGTGCAAATGATTGAAGAAGTCTACAACTGGTCACTCGATATATGGAATTATCTAAAATACGATAGACTTCCTGAAGACAAGACGGAGGCTAGAAAGATCAGATCAAAAGCCTCACGATATACAATCTTCGAAGGAAGGTTATATCGCAAATCCACATCTGGATTGATCCTACGATGCATCACGAGTCAAAAGCATATGAGTCAGATCCTACAGGAGATGCACGACGGAGAATGTGGAAACCATTCTGGAGGACGAAGTCTCGCAAATAGAATCTCACGACAAGGCTATTACTGGCCTACTCTTCGAGAAGATGCTATGAGGTACGTACAAAGATGCGACGCCTGTCAAAGACATTCAGGTATGTCCCACTTACCTTCCGAACCCCTACACTCAGTCTTAATCCCATGGCCGTTCATGCGATGGGGGATGGACATCGTAGGAAAGTTACCTCCTGCTCCAGGACAAAAAGTTTATTTGCTTGTTCTCACCGATTATTTTTCCAAATGGATCGAGGCTGCTGCTTTTTCCCAGGTAAGAGATAAGGAAGTTATTTCTTTTATTCAAACTAACATTATATACAGGTTTGGAGTACCATCGGAGATCATGTGCGATAATGGTTCGCAATTCATAAGCGAAAGAACTCGTAAGTTCTGCGATGAACGTGGAATTAGGTTAATTACTTCGACACCTAGATACCCTCAATCCAATGGTCTAGCAGAATCGAGTAACAAAGTCATCATTAATTCGATTCGAAAAAGGCTAAAGGAAGCAAAGGGAAGATGGGTCGAAGAATTACCTTCAGTCTTATGGGCGAATCGTACGACTCCAAGGACTTCAACAGGACAAACGCCCTTCTCCCTCGTTTATGGATGTGAAGCAGTACTACCGATCGAATCTCAACTTCCAATCGCAAGGCATCGTACGATGGAGCAAAACGTAATAAATCTCTATTATGATTTAGATGCATTGGAAGAACTTAGAGAAAAGGCGTTCCAAAAAATGGCATTACAAAAGGCCATGGTCGAACGACATTTCAACAAGAAAGTTAAAGCAAAAATCTTTCAAGTAGGTGACTATGTCCTACGACAGGTATTTCAGAATACTCAAGAGCTAAACGCAGGAAAACTTTCCATCAAATGGGAAGGACCTTATATAATCTCTAAGATTATGGGGAATGGTGCATATAAACTTACAACCATCGAAGGTAAAGAAATTCCACGAAGTTGGAATGCAACACATCTTAAGAGGTATTACTTCTAAGCCTTTTCATTTTTTACTACTATTTTCTTACGAATGATTACTGACTTGGGCGTCGGAGCGCCGTTGGTTAAACCAATGGCCACCCCTTAGCCATTCTTTTTTATCGCAGGTATCGCATGAATATCGCATGTATCGCACGAATATCGCATGCATCGCACGAATATCGCAAGTATCGCATGAATAAACTAAGCTCATAACGCACGATCATAGTACGCACGCACGCAAGATAAAACGCCAGTCGCACGATACAGAATAAAGAAACGTTTCTAAAAAGAATTAAATTCTAACACACAAGTCGATACGTACGATAAAACCAAACCATTCATTTCAAAATAAACAAGTACTTTAACAAATAAAGAGTACTTAGGCAAAAGATTGTACGATTACAAATAAAAGCTAATTACTAGGAGGAAGATCTGATCCAATGATCCCTGCATCATCACCCGATCCTCCAGCAGCATCCTTGGATCCCACGATCTCAGGAGGAACTTCTTCAGTAGCCAAGGTTGCAGGATTAAATCCAGAGACCGTTTCATTCAAGGTCTCCTCCCCAACCACAGCAACCTCGGCAGGTTTCTCACCACCCTCCTCATCCAAGTCCTTGAGATCGTCAGCATCTAAGAGATCCTCAGATCCCATAAGCTCGCGGAATGCCTCCACCTCTTCCTTAGCGATCCCGACGGTGAGGGTTCCAGCTATCACACGACGCATAAGGGCCGCACGAGCTACAACCCTTATTAACGCCGCCTCATCCTTTAGATCTTGGATCTCAGAAGACAAGGCTTCCTCTCTTGACGCCTTCTCAAGTCGCACTGCTTTCAGTTCCTCCTCTAGCTTGGACGTACGATCAAGGACGATCTTCATACGAGATCGTTGCTCTTCCCTCATGCGTTTGGACTCTTCAAGCTTCAACTCCAGGTCATCAATTTTGACCTGCTTGGCCTCCAGATCAGACGTAAGCTTGAAGACCTTCTCCTTGGCCTTATCCGCCTCCTTCAGGGCAGCCCTTTCACTCGCCATCTTATCGCGCATGTCTTTCTTAATGGTCTCCATCCGAGAATGAAGACCAAGGCTGGCTTGAAAGCCCTGGAAAGCGAAGGAGGTTAGTTAAAATCATACGATATCTAAAAACAAATCATGCGATAGAGAGAAGACTTACCAAGAAGGAGAGGCCCACAGCAGCAGCGTCTATTTCTTCAAATCTTTGCCTCGCGAACTGCTCTTTCTGCGAGGGTAGCAAGAATTGCTCGATGGCAGGGAAAATGTCTTCCTTCCTCAAAACATCCTCTTCAAGAAAACCCTTCGGGAGGGTTATGTTTAGAGACGTTGATCCTACGTCGAAAGACGTCTTCTTCGACACCTTTGCAGGAGTTTTTGTCGCTTTAGCTCCCTTCGACTGATCTTCTGGAGGAGCAGACCTGATCGGGGAAACATTGATCGCGTCATCCACCTTTCGAGCGGTTTCATGCGACGGATCAGAGGTCTCAGATGTAGACCTCGTACGTTTCGCTGGAGGCTCACCTCTAGCCATCTCCTTCTTCTTCAAAGCTGCTCTTCTAGCAGCCTCTAGCTGTTCAGCTCTCTTCGACGATTTCTTCGATGATCCTACAAAAGCAAAGCAAATATGAAAAAACAAGTAACAAGTGTTATCGTACGATATATATTAATCGTACGACCTACCTTCCATGTCTTCTTCGGATATCACCTGAACCTCTGGATCAGTTTGTGTGACCTCGTCGTCACTCTCTACCAAGACTTCCTTTGCCTTCTGAGTGGAGTATAAACGTTCGCTAATACTATACGATAAGAATCGTTCGACTGCGGCTTTTGATTCTTTAGTAGCGTCGAACGAGAAGTCAATCTCTGCAAAAAGGGAAAAATCAGACATGAGATAAACAAATCAAAAATTACGAGAAAAGTATTTACAAGGAAAACGCCTATACCTAATGGATTCCATTCTGGAACCACCCAACTCCCATCTCCTAAGACCGAAGAAGACTGAACAAATACGTATCTTGTCTTCCAACCCCTGTCATGGACCTGAGTACCGTGAACCAGCATCGAATCCCCTCTGCCTTTGGGAAAAAGACCGTATCGATGATATTCTGTCGGCTTCACCGTATACGCCGTAAGTAGATCATCAACAGAAAACGCTGGACGACCCCAGTCCTTCGTCACGCGTTCGATGACGTTAATAACCCTCCAGAATTGGGGCATTAGTTGACCAGGAGAAAGATCGAAACGGCTCATGAAAGCACGCGACAAAGGACTATACGGCCACCTAAAACCTATTTTGAACGGATATTCGAATAAAGCAAAGAAACCCGCTGGTGCATCCGCCGGTCTGATCTCACTAGCCACCCTAACCATGGCATTCTCTGGTAATCCCGATAATTCTCTTAAAGCCATAACCTCTAAACTATCCCTAATCGTACTCTTAACCTCAGGCGACATAACGAGATCTAACCTATCAAGACTTCTTCTTAACCTTAAAAACCTAAGAGTATCAAGACCTCTAGTACTTTTCTGGGCAATAGATTTTAAACGCATGAAAAACTAAGAAGAAGAAGGTACCTATTAAACAATCGTCGCTCAAATCTTGGTCGAAAATAGAGGAACGATTTTAGGAAACGATTGCTTTATCGAAATTATGAGATTTGAATCTAATTCGGATTGAGATTAACTATTATATGGCAACTAAACTTTCTCTCCAAGCAATGCAGGTCCAATCGCGTTGCAACACGCGTCCAATTAGAACCGTTGAGACGACAGCTATTGTAAACACGTCATAGTAACGACGTCATCGAAACCGTTCCTATTCAAGTTGATTTAAATGAAATTCGTTCATTAACAATTTATTATTCTTTAGCATAACTAACGATCAGCTTTTGCAGATAAGAGATTCAGAAATATTCAGAATAAAATTTTTCTAAATCTCGGGGGCAAACTGTTTGGGTGAAAAATCGCACGACGCACGACGACCGACTTAAAATCATAAGATATCTTTCAGGATGATAATCCTGTATTAAGATAAGGTCCTGAGATAAGATACGTGTACCCTCGATCGACAACAACTAAATATCGGACGATTCTTAAATAAGATATCGTACGATATAACCTAGAAACGTACGATATCATACGATATAACACTAACGAATAAATATATCTTAAGTATGATCATTTGTAACAGATAAACGACAAACATCGAAGATCAAGTGACCGTTAAAGACCAAGATACGCTCTTCATAAAGCTCCAACCGTTACATGCGAGATTTTAGCTACCGTTATAGCCGTTGCATTAAAGACGTAATTATGGGATGACTGTTACACTCTGGTCAGCTATAAAAAGAAGACGAAGACATCATTTGAAGACATCTGATTACTCTGAAATCAACGAATACTCTCTACAATTTACATATTACTCTTTATAATTTACATTCCGTTTCATTGTAATCGTACGATCTGTATTGTAATTCTCGAGGATATCACCCCTTATTGGTGATACTTAGTGCAACGTCGACTATACCCTTTTAGTCGGCCGCAGGTTTTTTCCTCGACCTCGAGGTTTTTCCTGCGTCATCAATTGTCTTGTCATTTATTTTATTTCATCGCACGTTTTATCGAATTAGATTTCTTTCTCTCGACGGATTTGCCTCACAACATCTTACGATATTAAATTGTGTAATTTTTTACCAAAACAGCAGTCTAACACCTTCTCCTTGCAAAATGACGTACAATGCTCTGTGTATTGAAGACGATGCTTTGTTTCGCAAGAATGTCCTCAATATCCAAAAGCATGATTGCAAATCCAAAAGGATTAACAAAGTTGACAACATGCGGCAAAATAAGTCTGGTAAGAATAATTCTGTACGATATCCAGAGTTACCCATTTATAATTTTGCAGGTACTCCTAAGGAGATTGTAAATTCACTGCGAAATGTCGAAGCTAACATACGATGGCCTAAGAAATATGATCAACCCGGAAAAGCTAAAAAACCGAACCACATGGTGTGATTTCCACGATGATCATGGCCACACGACCGAAGACTGCATAAGTCTACGCATGAAGGTCGTATATCATAAACCCAAAGGACATCTTTAGAATGTTCTTCCAGGCGAACCAACATCCAACGATTGACTACCATCGCCCATACATACGAAGATACTCTTAAGATCATGGGCATCGACAGAGCAAAAATCGTACGACAAATGACCACCTTGATAGGATTCAACGGACGATCATGAGCAAGTATTGCAAAACTTGAAAGCTCTACCGCCGTAAGTGCAGCAATGGTAAGAGAAGAAGATAAACAACAACGTCCCATTTATTATGTAAGTAAATCTCTTCTCGACGCGAAAACCAGGTACGCATCAATGGAAAAACTACTCTTAGGTCTCGTTACTGTTGCAAAAAAGTTAAGACATTATTTTGAATCGCATCATACAATCGTCGTAACTAACTATCCGCTCAAGACTGTCCTACGAAAGCCTGAACTCACAGGACGTCTAGCTAAGTGGAACATTTATCTCAGTGCGTTCGATATTGAATTCAAACCCAAGACGGCGATAAAATCACAAGCATTAGCAGACTTTGTAGCAGAATTCAGTCCTGGACTGGAGCCAACGACGTGCGACGAGGTTCATAATGTGATAGTTCAAGACAACAAGTCTTGATTACTCCATGTTAATGGATCCTCAAACGTACGAGGATCATGATTAGGTGTTGCCTTAAAATCATCACAAGGGGGAAATATGGTGTACTCCATACGATACGATGCAAGTTCAAAAGCCACGAACAACGAAGCAGAATATGAAGCTTTGATCGCAGGATTGGATATAGCTTATAAACTGGGGCAAGGCACCTGAACGCATGAAGTGATTCCCTACTTATAGTGAATCAAGTAAACGGAGATTTTTAAGCAAAAGATTCAAAAATGATGAGCTATCTCAAGGTCGTCAAAGATCGGGTCGCACGATTCGATCACTTCGCGATAGAGCAAATTCCAAAAGATTTAAACACACAGGCTGACGCATTAACTAACTTAGGCTCCGCATTCAACGAGCCAACTCTGGAAAGCATTCCTATCATCCATCTCATGACACCAACAAACAAAACAAAAGAAGAAGTACCAATGAACGAGGAAATATACAATTGATCGCTTGACATTTGGAACTATCTCAAGCACAAACAACTTCTTGAAGACAAGAAGCTCGAAAAACAAAATCTAAAGCTTCACGGTATACGATCTTTGAAGATCAACTCTATCATCTACGTCTGGACTTCTCCTACGATGCATAACGAGTAAAACTCAAATGAATCGAATTCTCCAAGAAATGCACGACGGAGAATGCGAATATCATTCAGGGGGCAGAAGCCTCACCAATTGGATCACGACAAGGCTATTACTAGCCCACATTACGTAAAGATGTCGTCAGGTACGTTCGTAATTGTGATGCTCGCCAACGGCACTCATGTATGTCACATCGAACGTCTGAACAATTACATTCTGTCCTAATCCCTTGGCCATTCATGCGATAGGGAATAGATATCGTAGGGAAACTACCCCCTATACTGGGACAAAAAGTATTCTTACTTATTCTTACAAATTACTTTCCGAAATGGATTAAAGCTGTTGCTTTTTCGCAAGATAGGGATAAAGAAGTCATATCTTTTATCCATACTAACATTACATGCAGATTTGGCATATCATCCGAGATTATGTGCGACAATAGCACTTAATTTATTAGCAAAAGAATTCGTAAGTTCTACGACGGACGAGGAATCAAACTGATAATATCAACACCTCGACACTCATAGTCCAACGAGTTGGTTGAATCCAACAATAAGACGATAATCAATACAATCCGAAAAAGTCTAAGATTGGCCAAAGGAAGATGAGTCGAAGAGCTACCATCTCTTCTATGAGCTGATCGTACAACTCCAAGAGCGAGCACCCACAGGTCAAACTCCATCACTCGTTAGTACATGGTTGTGAAGTCGTACTGCCGACAAAATCGCAAGTACCAATCGCAAGACAAGCCAATATCGATTGAAACTCTATCGACTTCACTTACGATGTAGACGCCTTAGATGATCTCTAAGAATCAGTATTACTTAAGATGGCTTCACGAAAATCATGGTCGAACGATATTTCAACAGAAACATGAGAGCCAAAACCTTCCAAATTTGAAATTACATCTTACGATGTGTCTTCCAAAACACCTAAGAGCTCAATGCAGGTAAGCTATCTACCAAATGGAAAGGTCCATATTGAATTTCACATGTTGTAGGAAATGGTGCTTATAAACTTAAGACCATGGGTAAAAAAGACGTCCCATGAAGTTAGAATACAACACACCTTAAAAGGTACTACTTCTAATTCGTTTTGTACACACGACTATTTCCTACGACCATTACTGACTTAAGCATCGGAGCGCCGTTGGTCAAACCAACGGCCACCCCATAGCAATTATATGTTTCGCAGGTTTCGCACGATCAAAGAATGCTATAACGCATGCATCGCAAAATTTCACACGATCAACGAATGCCATAACGCACGCATCGCAAGTATCGCACGACCATCGCAAGTATCACACGATTATCGCAAGGATCGCAAGATTAAAATTGCATGAATTGCAAGTTAAATGCTCTAAACGCACGATTATTTCGCAAGTGCGCAAGACAACTCGCCAGTCGCACGAATACTCTTATGAGTACAAAGAGTTTCTAAAAACTCCTAAGGCCTTAGTTACACGATTTGCTTGAACGCACGATTTGCTTGAACGCAAGGTTCGCTTGAACGCAAGATTCGCTTGAACGCACGATTTGCTTGAACGCAAGATTCGCTTGAACGCATGCTTCGCTTGAACGCATGGTTCGCTTGAACGCACGATTCGCTTGAACGCGAACTTCACTTGAAATGCACGATTCATTCACATTTGCTTGATTTATTGTGCTTCAAATGCATAAATAATTGCTCGAAACATACGACTCCATATGTTATTTAATACCCATTTTACAGGAGTAAAGTCACTCAGTTGCCTTAGTCGCAATGGTGCTAATCGCACGATCTAAAAGCATCTTTACTTGAATGCCTCACTCACAAAAGCGTAAGACTAAGACATTCGATTTCTTATTTAAAATGCTTTAACTGAAAAAGCAGAATACTTCGAAAAGCCTTGTCGCGAGAATATGCGATTCGAAGCAGATCACATATTTTTGGTCTTAAAAACCAATTTCGATCATGACATAAGTTACGCATGATTTGCACTCGAGATGCGCATGATTCACATGTCAGATATGCATGATATGCATAACAATTATAGAATGTGACTTGCATCAATATTACAAGTGATACGATGCAATTAAAGCAGGGGGCTAACTGTTATGGTCCAATTCTAACGCTCGACCGACGACGTTACAAGACAGATCTTGTATTTAAACAGGGTTCTCAGGATCGTATACAGCAGAAACAATCGTCTTAAGAATTCATCACTCGTCTTACGATGATATCCTACGGCGTCTTAAGATTTTATCACTCGTCTTACGATTTTATCATCCGACTTAGAATTTCGTAAGACCGCGATTATCTAATATATAACTGCTACTATAATGTCTGCAGGATTAAAACAATATAATCGACAATCGTAAGTAAAACACAAGTAATGGCACTTGATCATTACAGTTGTTGTCGTTAAGAGCTCTCGCACTATAAAATGATATTCTAAAGATCCCAGACAACCGACATCCGAATCAATTACTTATTCTCTCGAAGTCATTAATACTTTGACATTTATACACAAGAGTCGTACTTAAGACGCACGTTACTCTCGTTTGACTTGTGTTTATCTCTTTTATAGCGTAAGACATGCTATTATACTACGAATAACATCACCCCTGATTGGTGATATATAGTTCTACATCAGCGTGATGAGTCACGATCCGCTAACAATCAATTGCAATTCAGTTGATTCCTAACGAACTTAGTCGCTATTCGATTACTCTCTGTTAATTTAGAAGATTCAGAAAATAACTCTGTAGATTATATTTTCTAAATCTTGGGGGCAAATTGTTTGGGTAAAATTCTACGCAACGTACGACGATGACTCGAATCGTAAGATCATAATCCTGTATTATGATAAGGTCCTGAGATAAACCTAGTAATGCCCTCGAACGAATGTAATAAGATATCGAACAAATATTGTGCATATATGTCGTACAACATCCGTATAAAGACGTACGATATTTGACTAACGGTAACCTTTGTCATAAGTTTTCTTATTTATTATAGGAAATCGTCCGTTGCCGGATATCTCGCCTTCAGTTAAAGACTCAGTCCAAGATCATCAAGGCGAAGAGTTAATCCTATTAAATGCGTCATAACCGTTGAAGACATTAATACTCGACCGTTACGACCGTTACGACCGTTATCATTAAAGTGTCATCAATGCACGTCCGTTATGACCGTTGGAAACATTAAAAGCACGACCGTTATGAAAGAAGCTATATAAACAACACTCGGACTACGATCAAAAAAAAGAGACAACTATGGAAGCAACTATTATACTCTCTCTAGCTTAGAATACATCATAATACTTGTAATTTACATTCGATCATACAAGTATTTCCACTGTAAACGTACGACACTTACTGTAAACTTCAAGGATATCACCCCTGTTTGGTGATGCATAGTGCAATGTCGGCTATCCCTTAGTCGACCGCAGGTTTTTTCCTCGCTCTTGAGGTTTTTCCTGCGTCATCAATTGATTTGTCTCCTTTTCTTTTTTATTATCGCACGTTCTGTTAAATAGAATTACTTTCTTTCGACGGTCTTGCCTCACAAACCTTTTACGACGTATTTAGTGCAATTTTTGGCATTAACAAAAAGTAGTGACCCCATTGGAGATGTGAATAGTAACATTTATACCAAATTTGATGTTTAGTGTATGATTTAGTGATCCCATTGGAGATGGTCTTAGTAAGATTTATGGTTTATTTAGTAACCTATTAGGAAAGAGTTTTATGCATAAAGGCAAAGCTTTGTCCAAACCCGTATCTCCAAGTTAAAAAACATGTTCATTCCGTCTATGAAAAAGACCTCATGATTAATCCACAAAGACAACTTTATTCATATAACACTTAATGGAAAACCAACCAAAGAGTCTCTTAATCAATCTTGACTTTGAATCCATAAGCGATCTCATGTTATTTGGATTTTAAGGCATATTGTGTATTCAATAATGGTTAAAACAAGCATCAAGATCGAGCTCAAACATTAAACAAAATATTTCAGCTCTAGCTTTGATTTATATAAAAAAAAGAGTTCAAGTTCAAGTTAAATTCGAGCATTATATTGTTTTCATAATGCAGAGGACAAACAACTTGTTACACAGTCGTTAATAACCCTATTTAGGGGGTGTTTGGGACTTTGGATAAACAAATAGATTATCGCAATTTGAAATATCAGTAACCAAATCTTGAGTGTATGGGACTTTGGATAAACGAATAGATTAAAATAATCAGATTTGAATAATAAAGTGGGAATTTTTGTAACAAAAATGATTTTTCAATAAGTAATAATTACTTTGAAAACACACGATAATCACTCACATTGTAACTATTAATGACATGCTCTAAGGCCATCCTTTATGGTACCCCTCATACCCCTCATACCTGTTGCCACATCAGCTGCCACATCAGCTTTACCACTACCCTACCAACTCCATACCTTTCATCCACTATCGTACCCCTCATACCCCTCATTAATTAATTGATTTAAAAATAAAAGAAAAATAAAAGATAGAGAGAGAAAGAAGAGAGAGATAGAGAGAGATAGAGAGAGAGAGAAAAAAAAGGGATTAACTTGAACGGTGTGGGGATGCCGACGGGGTGGGTACCGGTCCCCCTACCGGTCACCCACAATGGTGTTCCCGTCGGTACAGGAGGGTACCGATCCCTCTCCCGTCCCCCATAAAGGATGGCCTAATAGAATTAATAATTTAACTACAAAAAAAAAATACAAAGACGTTAGATTTCGTTTTAGAACAAATACCTATTGTACCGTTAGAAGAAAAGACTAATACCGGTTTTTGTTTTTAGTTAGAGTAAACTACGATTTTCGTCCCTATGGTTTGGTACTTATAACGATTTTGGTTATGTGGTTTAAAAATTGTTTTTTTCGTCCTTATGGTTTGTATTTACTTCTATTTTGGTTCCTCCATTCTAACTTTGTTAACCTAGCCGTCAAAATGTTTATAAAGTTATTTTTAAAGTTACATATTTAGTCTCTATAATACGTGAAGCTATAAATATTTACCTTTAAACTTTTAAAAAATTAAAATTTATGTATTATTTTTTCTTTTTTAGCTTTTTATTTATTCTTTAATATATTTCTATATTATATATATACACATATTTTTTAAAAGATTATATATACATATACTTGTATATATCGTATATATGTGTGTTGTTTATTTAAATTAGTTTTTATACTATTTTTTTTCTTTTTTAGTTTTTTATTATTTCTTATTATATTTCTATATATATATACACACACATACTCTTTAAAACACTACATATACACACACAAATACACATGTGTATATATCATATATAGATGTGCGTTTTTAATTTATTTTTTAAATTGTTTTTTTTTTTTTTAGTTTTTTATTATTTCTTTATTATATTTCTGTACTATATATACATATCTTTTAAAAGATATACATATATATATATACATATAAACACATATATGGATGCTTTTTCTCTTAGAAACTCAATTGTGAGATCCGTATGATCTAATTTAAACTACAATTTTTTTGATAAAACGACTTTAATATAATCAAAAAAAATTCTTGAATAATATTATTTGGTAAAATGAATTTAATATCTAAACTTTTCAAAAAAAAAGTAATATTATTAGAGGATTTTTATTTTTATTTTTTGCCAATTGGTTGTTTTTATTAAATACGCTTTACTCACAGTAATCCATATTCTCATTTATACTTTATTTTTTATTAATTAATTTTAATAATTAATATTTAAATTAAAAAAACATGCATACAATGTGTTTACCTTAAGTTTGTATTTAGATATCTATGTGTAAGTTAATGAGAAAGAAAATATATGAGAGAAGAGAGAATCTTGGAGAAAAAATAGAAAAGGTGAGAGAAGAATGAATTTAATTATATTAAGCTCATTTTATCAAATATTTTTTTGTAGTCTAAATTAGATCTTACAGATCTCACATATTATTAAGTTCTAAAAGAAAAAGACCCCCCCCCCCCATGTGTGTGTGTGTGTGTCTGTGTATCATTGTATGTGTATACTCTTTTTAAAATATGTGTTTATATAGTATAGAAAATATAATAAAGAAATAATAAAAAATTAAAAAGAAAAAACAATTAAAAAAAATTAAAAGCGCACACATATATATTATATATATACATGTGTATGTATGTGTATATGTAGACTTTTAAAAAGTACGTCTGTATATATATAATAAAAAATAAATAAAATCTAAAAAAGAAAAACTAATATAAAAATAACTAATTTAAATTAAAAACACAAGCATATATGATTATGTGTATATATAATATAGAAATATATTAAAAAATAAATAAAAGAAAAAAGAAAGAAAAAATAATACATAAGTTTTAATTTTTTGAAAGTTGAAGGGTAAATATTTATAACTTTACAACTATAGGGACTAAATGTGTAACTTTGAAAATCACTTTATAAACATTTTGACAGCTATTTTAACGGAGTTAGAGTGTAAGGACGAAAATAGAAGCAAATACAAACCATATGGACGAAAAAAGCAATTTTTAAACCACAGGACCAAAATCGTTATAAACACCAAACCACATGAACGAACATCGTAGTTTACTCTCTAGTTATATAGCTAAAAAAGAAATAAAAAGCTTCACATGTTCCATTTGTCTATGAATTGAGTACAAAAATGACCAATAAAGCACCATTATTTAGTATTATGTTTGTACAATTTTAGTACGACTCGGGCTTGTTATCTTAAATGACCAACCTACGGTTTGACCTCATGTGAGTCCTTTTGTGTAAATTTACATTTTTTATCCAATATTTTGGTTATTGCTTAAAATTTGAACTTAACTATAATTTTATATGAATGATAAAGTAATGGTATATAAACTCTTGAACTAAGGCACAACGGTAGAATCATAATGCTCAAAACAAAGGTTGAATCTTTTACTGGTTAGCCATGCGAAATGTAATATCTCAAACACAAAGCAACAAACTAGTCTTATAAAGAATCTTGGACTTTCAACTATAAAGAATGAGTTGTTACAAACTTTCTTATTTAAATTATTGATGTGTACATATCCAAAACGAATATCACGGGATTATATGAGTCAAAACCACCAAAACCTCGGAGAGCCATTTACTCTAATACAATCTGTAGCACTTCCAATGGTGGATCTAGAAACTTAGGTGACTGAGATAAAACGTAGGAGTGTCGAAACTTTTTCGTAACTGAAACTTGGGTGATTACAGTAAGACTGGGGGGTGAAACTGAAACTCAGGTAACTGGGATAGAGTTAGGAGTGTCAAGACCACATTACTTGGCTCCGCCACTAAGCACCTCCAAACCCAAAACATTACAACGTCAATGACTCTTAGTTCGACTGACAACAATCGTAAAAGAATGCCTAGAATTAAAGGCTTGCCGAACTCAAATTTCTCACTCACGGGTGGTTGTCACACTAACACGATGCTCGATTTTACCAAGGATAACAACCCGTGAGCCAAGCATAAATCTTTCATTTTTTTTTCATAAACCAAAGAAACTCAGTTTCACTCAACTCAAATACATTCATAATTAGAAATATATTTTACTACCATAGACTTATTTTTATAAGATATCATAAAATGATATTAGTTCATTTTTAAAGTGAAGAGGTATTGTTTGTTTATTTTTCACCTGAAATGATCTTCAGGTTAAATAACATAATTAACAATTTCATAATAAACATAAATTATTTTAGAAGAAACAAAAATACTGCCGATTGTATGTAAAATAACCACACCTAGGCATCACATGAGGATACACACTACATTATAGTTTTTGATTCTTTAATCATAATTAAAAATACCCAAATAGCCTTATGTATTCATATACACGTTTTGTTAATTATTTATAGAATAAAAACACCAATTAAACTGTTTTGTTATGATAATGAACACAGGTGTTTTGGATTAAAATAATGCTATAATACAGTTACATTTGAAACGTTGTTTGTGTAAAAATTTACTTAAATTGTTATCGTAAGATGTCGTGAGGCAAAATCGTCAAGAGAAAGAATTCTCGTTCGATAAAACGTGCGATAAATAAAAAGAAATAGACAAGAAGATTGATGACGCAGGAAAAACCTCTGAATCGAGGAAAAAACCTGCGGCCGACTAAATAAGATAGTCGACGTTGCACTATAGATCACCAATAAGGGGTGATATCCTCGATGTTACAGTTGTATCGTACGATTACAATAGAGAAAATGAATGCTATCGAACGTAAATACAGAGAAAAAATATTCGTATTGCTCTTTCTCTCCCAGAATCAGTTGTCTCGGGTGTAGGATCTTGAATCTCTTTTATAGCTGTTGAATTCGTAACCGTTTGTTCATTATTGAGCCATAAATGCAACGGTCATAACTGAGGCTGATTTTTCGATCGTAACGTCTGAGTTATTGATGATGGACGTATCTTGCTCAAACGGTCAGATTTTAGCTCGATAGACGATGGCTGTGCTTCGTGATTATCTTGGATAGGTCTTCCTGCAATAAGAGCAAACTTGTACAAGTATATCGTTAGTTTAATCGCACGATCATACGATGATATTGTACGATCTTCTTCGATGATTAATTATCTTTGTTTTACGGTAGTTATATCTTCATTTCAGGACCTTATCTTAATACAGGAATATCATCCTGAAAGATATCTTACGATTTTACTCGTTCGATCGTTCGATGATAAAATTTCACCCAAACAGTTTGCCCCCAAGATTTAGAAAATAAATTATACATTTTCTGAATCTTATATCTGCAGAATTAAATCGTTAGTACATTGATTTTATCAGGATTAATCTATCGAATTTGAATCGTTTTTCGGCGTTAACGGCGTCATAACCTGGTTAAGTGCAAGCTGTCAAGTGCAACGGTTATAAGAGACAGGTGTCGATGTTCGATTCGACCTCAATTTCTTGGGAAGGAGTTTAATTTCATATAAAGATAAGATTTCTTCCATAATTATCTCTAAATCTCTTCCAATTTTCGAATTCAAATTCAACTCAAACCGAATCCCTCTAATCTTTAAGAAGATTTGACTCTAGGCCGCCTATAAGGTATCTTTCTGCCTTTGTTTCAATTCAGTTCATGCGTTTGAAAGTTAGAGCTGAGAAAAATCCTAGGAATTTCGATTTATTGCGTTTCGATAGATTACGTAGAAGTTTAGATCGGCTTAGTTTTAGGGAAATCATGGAAGTTAAGAGCACAATTCAGGGAGAAATCGACTTAGTTCACCTTAAGAAACTTGCTAAGATGCCCAAGGATACTGTGATCAAATCACCTGGTGAGGTTAGGCCTGCCGATGCTCCGGCAGGTTTCTTTGCGTTGTTCGAATACCCTTTTAAGATAGGATTTACCTGGCCTTTTAGTCCTTTGTCTCGTGCCTTTATGACACGATTTAGTTTATCCCCCGGGCAACTTATGCCCCAATTTTGGAGGGTTGTGAGCGTTATCGAACGTGTCACTGAGAATTGGGGTAGAGATCCTTTCACCGTCGATGATCTTTTGTCGGCGTACACTGTTAAACCTTCTGATTACGATAGGTATGGGATTTATCCCAAGGGTAGGGGTGATGCCATGTTAGTACATGGTACCCAAGCTTTTGATCGAGGGTGGAAGGCCCGATATGCGTTCGTACGATCCTCATCGGTCCTGGAGGATGGTGGATGGGTAGCTCCAGAATGGAACCCATTAGGTATAGGTCGCTTTATGCATTTTTGATTAGCATAATTTTTATTATATAATTTTCTTATCGTATGTTATTTTTGCAGAGATCGATTTTACCTTCGAGGAATCTACTGAAGCTGTCAATCGCTTCTTGGAGTACGGTGTTCAGGAACGATCGTACGCTAAATCGAAGGGAAAAAGCCCAAGGGAAGACATCGACGAAGAGCTCGAGGTTCAAGTGTTAAGTGAAGGAGAAGAAGAAGAAGAGATGGAAGGTAAATCGTGCGATAACTTTTTCTTCTTATCTTACGTTTTCTCAATTTTATCGTACGTTTTATATTTCAGGCCAGAAGAAACCTGCTAAGAAATTGGCTAACTTAGCGGCAGCCAAGAGGGCTCTGGAGAAGAAGAGAGGAATGAGTGGCATGGAGCCACAACCTAAGAAGACAAGGTCTTCTTCGGGTACTTCAACCGCATCAAAGGAAGCCGTACGACAGGCGGATGATGTGGTCGATGCGACCCCGATCCACACTGCTCCTCCTCCTGCGATGTCTCCTACGATGTCAAAGGAGAAAAGGGCTTCGGTCAAGCCTCCAAGAGGGAAGGAGGGTGAAACGTCGATCAATATATCTCTGCCTTCTAATTTCCTCGACGGTGATGTCATCAACCAGGATGACTTATTCCCTGCCATCGAACAATATCTGCTCCCATCGCAGAAGGCTCACATGGACACTCGTCGGATTGGCGAGCTTGATGCCGGTGCCGTTGGATATTCCTTCATGGTAAGTTATCATACGATATTTATATCTTACGATTATATTAAATGTGCTGTTCTAACTCTTTATATTTGCGCAGGCCTTCCAGGCGTGTCTCGGCCTTCATCAAAGGTTGGAGACTGTTCAAAGGGACATGAAGGCGAAGATGTCCAGCGAAAGGGCGGCAGTGAACGAGGCTAAGAAGGCCCAGGAGAAGGCATCGAAGATAGCTGCTGTTCTGGAAGCCAAGCGAGTTGAAGTAGATGACTTGGTGGCCAAGCTGGATGAGGCTGAACACGTTCGATCAGAACAACGTGCGAGGTTGACAGCGGCAAATAATCGTGCTGCCAAGTTGGAAGAGGAGCTTGCTGCGATGCGCGCGGAGATGGCAGATCGAGAGAAGGCTTTGTCTTCTGAGATCCAGGATCTCAAAGACGAGATGGTGTTATCCAGGATGGTGGCCCGTGCAGCCGTAATACGCCAATTCATTGGTGGCACGTACACCATCGAAGCTGCTAAAGGTGAGCTGGGGGCTTTCCGTGATGCGATGGGGTCTGATGAGCTCCTGGATGCTGATGATGCCAAGGATGCTGATGAGGAGGAAGAAGGTGCTGAAAAGAGCAAAGAGGCTGAAGTCACGATGATCGAGGAGGAGGATAAAAATGAAGATGCCTCTGGATCCGGCATCGTGGACAAGGCTGCTGAAGTCACTCCTCCTATCGTAGAAGTTAGCGTAGAAGAGGGTATTAGCGTAGAGGCTACCCCTGAAGTTTAATCGATGTAATCACAGTACTTTTAAGTACTTTTTAATGAAATTATCTATTTTTGCAATCGTGCGATGTTTTAGTACTTGTTATTTTTGTTCTAAGTACTTTTAGTAAATAGATAATCGTGCGTTTTTAGCTAATTTGTCATTTAAGGCCTTAATTAATCGTGCGTTTTGTCTTGCGATGTTTATCGTGAGTTTAAGGCACTTAAAAATTTTTTAGAAACGTTTCTGTTAATCGTGCGTCTGGCGTGTTGACTTGCGCTCTTGCGATTTGAAATTGATGCATCTTTTAATTTCTATGCGGTTTTAAGCATATTGTTTTATCGGGCGATGTTTGCCATAGATCGTGCGATGTCTGCGATAGTCGTGCGATATCATGCGATAACCATGCGATGTCTTGCGATAATCGTGCGTTACCTGCGAGTAAAATTGGCTAAGGGGTGGCCGTTGGATTGACCAACGGCGCTCCGATGCCTAAGTCAGTAATCGTTCGACGAAATAATAGTAAGAAATAAAAAAGGGTTTCAGAAATAGTACCTTTTTAGATGAGTTGCATTCCAACTACGTGGGATTTCAATACCTTCAATGGTTGAAATTTTATAGGCTCCTTTTCCCACGATTTTGGTAATGATGTAAGGTCCTTCCCATTTGATGGAAAGTTTTCCAGCATTCGATTCTTGCGTATTTGGGAAGACACGTCGTAGGACATAATCTCCAAGTTGAAATACCTTGACTTTTACCTTTTTATTGAAGTAGCGCTCAACCATAGCTTTCTGCGATGCCATTTTCTGAAAGGCTTTCTCTCTTAGTTCTTCCAAAGCATCAACATCGTAACACAAGTCTATCGAGTTTTGTTCAATCGTACGATGTCGAGCAACAGGAACTTGTGATTCGATTGGAAGGACTGCTTCACATCCATATACCAAGGAAAAAGGAGTTTGCCCAGTTGCAGTTCTAGGTGTCGTGCGATTTGCCCATAAAACAGATGGTAACTCTTCGACCCATCGACCCTTTGCAGCTTTCAACCTCTTTCGAATAGAATTAATAATGGTCTTGTTGCTGGATTCGGCCAAGCTGTTGGATTGTGGATATCTCGGAGTCGATGTAATGAGTTTTATCCCACGTTCATCGCAGAACTTTCGAGTTCTCTCACTTATAAATTGGGATCCATTATCGCACGTTATTTCTAATGGTACTCCGAACCTGTAAATAATGTTAGTTTGAATAAAGGAGATAACTTCTTTATCCCTAACCTGTGAGAAGGCTGCAGCTTCAATCCATTTAGAGAAATAATCAGTAAGAACAAGTAAAAATACTTTTTGACCTGGAGCAGGTGGTAACTTTCCTACGATGTCCATCCCCCATCGCATGAATGGCCATGGGATTAAGACAGAGTGTAGGGGTTCAGAAGGTAAATGTGACGTACCTGAGTGTTTTTGACAAGCATCGCACCTTTGAACATACCTTATCGAGTCCTCTCGAAGAGTAGGCCAATAATATCCTTGTCTCGAGATTCTGTTAGCAAGACTTCTGCCCCCAGAATGGTTTCCACATTCTCCATCATGCATCTCCTGAAGGATTCGATCGATTTGTTGCTTACTCACCACACATCGTAAGATTAGACCCGTTGTAGACCTTCGATATAGTTGATCATCGAAGATCGTATATCGAGAGCTTTTAATTCTGATTTTCCGGGCTTCTAATTTGTCTTCAGGGAGCTGGTCGTTTTTGAGATAGTTCCATATATCATTCGACCAATCGTGGTTTTCTTCGATCAAATGAGCTTCTTCGATTGTTGGCGACATAAGATGTATTATCGGAACACTTTCTAAGGCTGGTTCGTTGAATGCGGATCCCAAGTTAGCCAAGGCATCGGCTTGCATATTCAGGTCTCTTGGGATTTGCTCTATCGAGAATTTATCAAATCGTGCGATCTTATCTTTTGCGATCTTGAGGTACAATATCATCTTTGAATCTTTTGCTTGAAATTCGCCGTTGATTTGGTTCACTACTAGTAGTGAATCGCTTCGTACGTGTAGCCATCGTGCCCCCAAGTCATATGCCATATCCAATCCAGCAATCAAGGCTTCATACTCTGCTTCATTGTTAGTGGTTTTGAACTCACATCGTATTGAATACACCATATTGCCCCCATGTGATGATTTCAGGACTACTCCCAATCCTGATCCTCGTGCGTTAGATGCTCCATCAACATGCATGGTCCATGGTTCGTTGTCATGAATCATCACATTACTGATTTCATCGTATGATGGTTCTTCGATTCCAGGACTGAATTCAGCTACGAAATCTGCCAACGCTTGAGACTTTATCGCTGTTCTTGGTTGATACGTTAGATCAAAGCTGCTAAGATAAATACTCCACTTTGCTAATCGTCCTGTAAGTTCAGGCTTACGAAGTACGATCTTAAGAGGATAATTAGTAACAACGATTATATGATGCGATTCGAAGTAATGCCTTAACTTTTTTGCTGCAGTCACGAGGCCAAGTAAAAGCTTTTCCATAGATGTGTACCTTGTTTCAGCATCGAGAAAAGACTTACTTATGTAATAGATAGGTTGCTGATGTTGGTCACCTTCTCGTACGAGTACTGCACTAACGGCGTTGTTACTTACAGCGAGGTACAATTGCAAGCTCTCACCTTCGATTGGTTTCGTCAATAGTGGAGGATTGGACATATATTTCTTTAAGCTTTGTAGTGCTTCCTCGTGTGCTTCTGTCCAATCGAAGCCTTTGTTTTTTCGAAGCACGTTGTAGAACAAGTGACACTTATCGGATGATCGTGAGATGAACCTGTTCAGGGCCGCTACTCGTCCGGTCAACTTTTGTACCTCTTTTACAGTCCTTGGTGATTGAATTTCCAGGATTGCTTTAATCTGTTCTGGACTTGCTTCGATCCCTCGTTGTGTAACCATGTATCCAAGAAACTTTCCCGCACGCACCCCGAAAGAGCACTTGGTTGGGTTGAGTTTCATCTTGTATTCTCGTAATATATCGAACGATTGCTTCAGATGCTGGATATGATCTTGTGATCGTTCTGACTTTACGAGCATATCATCGATGTATACTTCCATCGTACGTCCGAGATGATCTTTGAACATCCTGTTTACAAGCCTTTGGTACGTTGATCCAGCATTCTTGAGCCCAAATGGCATTACTTTATAGCAGTATATGCCCTTATCGGTCATAAACGCGGTCTTCTCTTGATCATCTTTGTGCATTAGGATCTGATTATATCCGGAATAAGCATCCATGAACGTTAGTAGCTCGTGCCCCGCAGTTGCATCGACCATCGCATCAATATGCGGCAAAGGAAAAGGATCCTTTGGACAAGCTTTGTTCAGGTCTGTGAAGTCGATGCATACTCGCCACTTTCCATTCTTCTTTTGTACTACCACCACGTTGGCGAGCCAGTCTGGATACTTTACTTCTCGAATTTTCCCTGTTTTGAGTAGGTTGTCTACCTCCTCATTGATGACTTTGTTGCGTTCTGGTGCAAACTTGCGTCTTTTTTGCTTAACGGGTTTAAACGTAGGATCCACGTTCAACTTGTGCGATATGATGTTAGGATCAATTCCTACCATATCCTCGTGTGACCACGCAAAACAATCCGAGTGTTCCTGCAAAAAAGAAATTATACTATTTTTTATATCAGGGGTTAGAGTTGCTCCTACGAAGACCTTGCGATCAGGATGTTTTGGATCTAGCACGACTTCTTCAAGTTGAAGGTCATCGTACGATCGTATTCCATCCTGGCTCTGTAATTGCTAGATATCTTGCGGTTTAGCCTTCATCGTAATCTTGTAGCACTCCCTTGCAATTTTCTTTTCGCTGACTATCTCTTGCACGCCCCAGGGAGATGGGAACTTGATCTTCTGATGATACGTTGATGGTATAGCCTTCATATCGTGAATCCAAGGTCTTCCAAGTATAGCATTGTAAGCGGAAGGACAATCGATGACGTTGAACTTCGTTTGCTTGTTTATGCCTTTAGCAAAGACTGGTAGTATGATTTCTCCAAGAGTACTAGTGGCATCTCCGTTGAATCCAATTAATGTTGTTGTTCGTCGTACGATGTTGGATCGATCAATACCCATGATCTTTAGAGTATCCGAGAATATAACGTTAGCTGAACTACCTCCATCCACCAATACTCTCCTGGTCAAACAGTTTCCAATGTTTAACTGTATGACTAGAGCATCATGGTGTTTTTGGTTAACGCCCGATAGATCGTCTTGATCGAACGTTAGTTTGGCTGCATCGAGTTCTCTTTCAGCCGCAGTCTTCGAATCTTCAGGAACAGGATACCCTTCAGGTCCTTCTCGTGCGTGTCGTTTGGCCGCAGAGTATGTCAAACCACATACTTCGGATCCACCAGTAATGCAATTTACAACTTTCGTTGGAACGGGTGACGTCGGTCTCTTTGAATCATCGCCTAGAAGGTTTTTGAGATGTCCGTTCGATTTGAGGTATGCGATCTCCTTCTTCAAGCTAATACACTCATCTGTATTGTGTCCGTGGTCGCTGTGGAAGTCACACCATTTTGTTTGGTCTCTATCCTTGCTAGGACTTTCTGGTTTCTTGGGCCATCGTACGTTGACTTCCAAGTTCCGAAGAGAATCCACTAAGTCCTTCGCTGTACCTGCAAAATGGTAAGTTGACAAATCGGGATATCTTATTTTACCTTTACCTTGGTTCGAACGTTTATTCTGATCGCGTCGAGAATTATCAATCTTGTT
Source organism: Centaurea solstitialis (assembly GCA_030169165.1). Taxonomy (NCBI): domain Eukaryota; kingdom Viridiplantae; phylum Streptophyta; class Magnoliopsida; order Asterales; family Asteraceae; genus Centaurea; species Centaurea solstitialis. The sequence goes on from CM058043.1 coordinate 46,968,363, forward strand.
TACTCGTTTAGGTTTGAAATCATGTTTCTGCGCTCCAAGATTTTTCTTATCATTCGAATGTTTACGCCGGAAAAGGGCATCATCTTCGATTCTCATGTGTACCAACGTACGAGCTCGTACATCATCGAAGTTTTCTGGTGGATACTTCGTCAAATCTGTGTATAACTCCGAGGATGTGTCTAATCCACGTTTGTATGCTTCGATCGCCGTCCGCACATCGCAGTTCTTGACTTCGATCATCTCTGCGTTGAACCTGTTGAAATATTCACGAATGGTTTCACCTGTTTTTTGCACGACATAGTAGAGATCGCTTGTTTGTTTCTCCATCTTGCGACTGCTTGCAAACTGTCGAGTAAATTGGTTTACTAACTCGGACCACGATGCAATGCTCTTAGGTTTCAAATTGATTAACCACTGCAACGCAGCTCCGGTAAGTGTTGATCCAAAGCCCTTGCACATACATATTTCTTGAAACTGGGTTGGAATAGGAACTGTCCACACTAGCTGCTTGTATTGTGCGATGTGTTCCACAGGATCAGAGATTCCAGAGTATTTTGGTGTAAAAGCTGGAATGTTATATTTTTTGGGGATATCAACAAGAGCAATCTCATCGATATAGGGTGAGGCTTGGAATCCGGTTTTAGATTCAACTTCGATGGGTACAGCAGCTCCAGGAAGTTTGGTTAACAATGCGAGCATTGCTTTATTTTGTTCTTCTAGCATTTTTAATCGAATATCCACGATATCATTGGGTGGTGGATTACTAGAGGTTCCCGAAACGTTTGATAAGGTTGGAATATGAGTTATGGGGGTAGCTGCGGTGGGAACGTGCGATATAGGTTCTGGAATAGGTATAAAGGGACGAGGCCCTGTTTGAGGTTGGTTGTAAGTAAACGTGGTTGCTCCTGGGTAAGGACCTGATGGTAACGGAGGGAAGATAGGACGTGAATTGTTGACTGGAGGTGGAGGTGGTAAGCTAACTTGCGATATCTGCGGTGGTGGAGGCAAGTTAACTTGCGATACTTGAGGTGGAATGAAAGATTGTGACATTTGTGGTTGGACAAATGGAGGTTGAGAAACAGGGGGTGGATTTTGAGGAAAAAATGGCCTTTGCTGATGAATGGAAACTGGGATGTGAGAAGTTTGCGGATTCGATGCTCTCAATCTAGACAGTTCACCATTCATTTGTAAGTTCTGCTCATTCAACCATTGGATTTGTTCTTGTGCTGCTGCCAATTGTTGCTGCAAAGTTGTTTGAGAACTGCTTGCCATGTTCCTGTACTCAATTCACAAAGAAGCTCGAAGAAATAGGTTAGTAAGCTGACGCCTTATCGAACAAGATTTTCTCAAAACGGGCCCCACGGTGGGCGCCAAACTGTTTGTGTAAAAATTTACTTAAATTGTTATCGTAAGATGTCGTGAGGCAAAATCGTCAAGAGAAAGAATTCTCGTTCGATAAAACGTGCGATAAATAAAAAGAAATAGACAAGAAGATTGATGACGCAGGAAAAACCTCTGAATCGAGGAAAAAAACCTGCGGCCGACTAAATAAGATAGTCGACGTTGCACTATAGATCACCAATAAGGGGTGATATCCTCGATGTTACAGTTGTATCGTACGATTACAATAGAGAAAATGAATGCTATCGAACGTAAATACAGAGAAAAAATATTCGTATTGCTCTTTCTCTCCCAGAATCAGTTGTCTCGGGTGTAGGATCTTGAATCTCTTTTATAGCTGTTGAATTCGTAACCGTTTGTTCATTATTGAGCCATAAATGCAACGGTCATAACTGAGGCTGATTTTTCGATCGTAACGTCTGAGTTATTGATGATGGACGTATCTTGCTCAAACGGTCAGATTTTAGCTCGATAGACGATGGCTGTGCTTCGTGATTATCTTGGATAGGTCTTCCTGCAATAAGAGCAAACTTGTACAAGTATATCGTTAGTTTAATCGCACGATCATACGATGATATTGTACGATCTTCTTCGATGATTAATTATCTTTGTTTTACGGTAGTTATATCTTCATTTCAGGACCTTATCTTAATACAGGAATATCATCCTGAAAGATATCTTACGATTTTACTCGTTCGATCGTTCGATGATAAAATTTCACCCAAACAAACGTCAAAAATACTAATTAGGAATTCCAAAAGGCCAATATTATACACCTTAACGTAAGAAGTGATTATCAATCATTGGATGCTTGTTAGGATAAGATGCATCGAGATAGAATGCAGTTGATTAATTCCCTATCAAGTGCAACTTATGGGATGAATTTGAGATTAAAAGTGATCAAGAGTTCCTAACCATTTCTCATGCTTCTCACCTTTACTTTTCACACTATCCCTTGCCGATATATATATATATATATAATTAGGGGCAGGTTCAAATGTGAACCACCTTTTGGTTGTGAACGTGAGGACAGCCGAAAGCGCGACACGTGGCGGATGACTAAGCGCCACGTCAGGTCTACGGCGGATGACTAGGCGCGATTCATGGGAGGGCATTGAATTAAAGGGGGGGGGGACCACACTCAAAGTCGCATTTATTGACTAGTCTCCGCCACGTGTCGCGCTCTCAGCTGTCCTCGCGTTCACAACCAAAAATTGGTTCACATTTGAACTTTCCTCTATATAATTATATATATATATATATATATATATATAGAGAGAGAGAGAGAGAGAGAAAGGTTCAAATGAGAAACATAACTATTTAAGAAAACGCGAGGACGAATCTCAGCCACTATCTGGTCAATAAAGGTAGCTTTGACCGATCCCCCCTTTAATAGTCTCCACCCTCCCATGAATCGCGTCAATCCTCCGTGATCGCGTCCACCGTAACCGAAGATGTGTGGCTGAGATTCCTCCTCGCGTTTTTATTCCTCTATATATATAGGTGAGAAAATGCGAGGAAGAATCTCAGCTACACAATTACAAGGTACGGTTCGACTTTGAGCTTTAGAATATCATACGATGACACTTTTTAAAACAATACAATTGCACCTTACTTTAGCACGTGCCATCATATACCCTTTAGATCCCTCCATGGTCATGCTGCATATCTAGGTTCTCAATAAACTTGAGGTTCCTAATAGATCCTCCTTCTATGTATACGTACAATTATTTTAAATGTTAAAAGCCATATACCAAACATTTTACTTTTCAGGTTAGCATATTAATAAAGAACCGAAAATTTACCCTATAAAAGACATAAGAAAAACATATAATCTTTTTCGATCACTAAATAAAAAGACTCTTATCGAATTAATGTTACTTAGCTAGAAACGTTTGCTAACAATCGTTGATATAATAATAAGAATGACGATTGTCTTCAATAAGTAGGATTTAAATAGAATAATTTTATCAAGATCCTAACTAAACATAAAAAAATAAGTCTATTGCACAATAAGAAATAATAAATAAAAGTAGTGTGTTGTAGGATTATGTGCTCTCATCAAAAGGAAGTGATTGAGAGAATATTTTCTATATATTAGAGATTACCATAATGAAGGTTTCCTTTTCTATGTAAACTCCTCCCTATTTAAAGGGCTTATTATTAATGAGAAATATAGACTTCATTCTCTCTATTCTTTGTTATTGTTCTCTTTTTCCTTTAACACGTTATCAGCACGTAAAGCTCAAAATCATATCCATCATCTCTAATTGGTTCTTTTGCCCGATGCCTGCCATTGTTGAACGATTATTCACAAAACTGTGTCGTTACCCCATTATCCCTTGCTTCTTGTAATATCTATCAAGATTTCAGGTAAGTTCTCTATCAAACTTTTGATATGTAATATTATGAAATCATGTTTTAAAAGCCGGGATTTGTTGCCTACCAACATAATGGTTCATGCTACACTCATTAATTCTTGTAAGTTTTATGTCATCTTGTTATGTATATGATTAAAAAAAAACATTACCATGGCCGGCTTAATCAATGGTATGCATAAGTTATTGTCTATTTATGCTCCTTTCACTCCAATATGTGATAGGTTTAGAAATTAATCCATACAACTACCATTGAGATGTTAACTTGTATTACGCATAATAACTTTTCTTCTTACATTTAAATCAAGAAAAAATTAAAATTATTTGTTTTTTTATAACAATGAATTTACGCCTATTTTTATAAACATTTCTTGTTCTTAAAGTTTATATTTAGTATTATGTTTATATTAATTTATTTGGTAGTTGATTTATAATTATGGATGGATTAGCATTATTTAAGGATTTTATTTGAATGTTTATTATTTTAATTAGGTGATATCTTTAAATTGATTTATCCAAATTATTGAAATTTTTATTTCAATCGTAAATCATATCAGTTTGTTATTAGAATTGAATCGTTAGTTTATTTAATTGGATTTGAATATTATTGATTGTTTTGATTATTGATATAGTAAATATCTACTTATTAATATAAATAGTTATTCTATATATAAGTTAAAAGTTTACTTCCTAATTGGTTATTTGTTCATGCTTGTTTTATTTTATGAAATATATTTGATTTTTATTTGATTCTAATTCATGATAAATTGATTTACTCCTTAGTTATTTTTTTTATGTTAGTTGCCTTATTTTTTTTAGATATGTTTATCTTATTCAACTCTTTATATTAATTATGAGTTCTACTCATAATTTCCATCTTAATAACTAGTTTTGGAATATCTAAATGCTTATCTCAATTATAAGTTCCTACTTATAATTTCATAAGTTTGAAAGTTACACTTTCAATCCTCCATGTATGTTGGTCTTTTACTAAAGGCTCTAAAAGTATTATTATGATGTTATCAAAAGCTTAAATTTGACTTTATGTCAAGACCAATATTTATTTATCTCTTGTCAAAATCTCTCAAAATATTATTAAGATATCAATACATTGAAATTGGCTTTATATGCCAAACTTATATTCATTTTGGCCTCTTGCCAAAATCTCTTAAAATAACAATGATATCTTCAAATGGAATGAATCGTAATACATCAAAGGATTTTATCCTAAGGTTGTATGGATTTGAGCAATCCATGTGATTCCCTACTAGGAAATCCTTAGATTGAGAGATTTATATCAACAAATTAAAGTATTGATGAAGTATTATCAATTAAATGTAACCATATAAAAAAAATTTAATATTGTTATGATAATGCAATTTCATCAATATAATAATCATAAATTATGATACATTCTTTAGAAAATCATAACTAGTAGAAATAACCCATGTATGATTTAATGTCCTAAACTCAAAAGAACTTGAGTACAACAAATATGAATATCCAGTGTAAAGACTCTTTATATAAAAGGTACAAGGATATACCTAAAAGGTTAAAACCCATCAATTTCATATTGACCCTAAAAACCAATCTCATGAAAAGGTATAAACAATTACCATCATGTCGTGAGCCCGCATATTTGTCTTAGCTTTCTTAGGGAATACATTCAACTAGAAGCACCCGAAGAATTGTAGGATTCCTTGAAAAGTTGAATAGATGGTATTAATGAAAATATACTTCCCTAACTAATCGTAAGCAGAATGAACCAACTTACTCGATTACAAAAAGTAGTTGATGTCAACCAAGGAACGTTGTCTCAAAATATGTCTCAATCTCTATGGCAAGGAACTCATAGAAGATGGCATAATTTATATATCAACAATCATACTAATGAACTAGTATATGTATGTTGGAATAGAACTTTTGGACAAAAATCATCAACCTACTGCAAGTGGTTGAAAGACATAACATTGTTCTTTCAAGTAATAGAATTAGACATTTCGGGACAAAGAAAATTCCCCAAAGCAATAATGAAAGCGTTAGAGGTGGAAACAACTCCAAAGGATTGTGAGTTTAACAAATTTTCACACCTGTGACATTTATGAGCTATATGGATGAGATCCTCAAAGGTTTGGGGTCAGGGTAAGAGTCATAAATGATTTTTCAAAACCTAGATCAAATATACAACTATTGGCTTGGGTGATAATGGACAAGTTAAAATAAACATTGGTACATATGTGGTACCTCTAACAACTAGTTACTTAAAGCATGTATTATGAACTAGATCAATTTTTTTTAATTTAAAGTAATAAATTAAATGTATTTGTATATATAAAACTCACTATAACTATTGTAGATGTAAAGAAATACATCAAGACAAATACAAAACTCCAATATTCTCCGTTCCATGTAGGAATGTATCGAGGAGAATTTAAGTTTATAGGACCTCCCACCTAATCTTAAGAAATAGATTAATACTAATTCCCCCAACATAATACTTAGACAATGGATTGTCATGTTAATAAAACCTTGTTAAGATATTTGTATCAATTGAAAAGTATACGAATAGAAATGGGCATATACATCAACTCTAATGATATGAAAGGAATATATATTAGAGAAATTAATGTGTCGAATCAGTGTATTCTCTAAGTTATTAAATCATATCTTGTCACCAATAAAGAACTTTGGGACAATGAACACATACATGTTTCGACATAACCATATATGCACCATGGTCATGACATACACTTAGAAACATTATTCGATTGAAAGGACAAATGGAAACACAACTGTTGACTTCTGCAGCACAAGAAGCAACCCCCCTATATGCCTTATCGAATACTATAACTTTATATACCCTAATCCTTAGCTAAAACAGGAATGAGACCATCCTAAAGCTAAGAACATGTACAATACACAAATATCTCATTCTTACAACGAATACAAGGTTATATTTATGGACATAAACAACCAGAATGCGGACCGTTAAAGTACTTTATGGTTTTGGTCTTGACACGATGAACGCATGTCATATTATTGTCCACATGAATTGTTGCATTCCTAGCACTAGTTGTACGTTTAAGGACTCACCACCCTGATTGTCATATAAGTCTACATGACTTAGAACGCTAGAGAATTTACATCATAAGGACTTGATGGTTATTGCATAGTGAGATTCATGTAAAGTCTCCTATACCCCATGTGTAGTTATAAAATGGTCTCGTAGAGCATTAGAAGTTGTCATCAAAAGAATATAGATAGCTAGAGTATTGGTTATGTGCACCAATCTACATACATCTACATGGGGGATGCAATATTATATGCAACTTTACTAATTTGTTTTTAAACCCACTACTAGCCAACCAATATCATGCATACCAGTTGGTAACTGGATATATGCCTGATCTTTTACATTTATGCATGTATGGTTGTGCAGTATATGTGCCAATTGCGCCCCACCAGCGCACCAAAATGGGTCATTAAAAACGATGAAATATCTATGTTGGTTATGGATTTCCAACAATTATCCGCTATTTAAAATTTTTGACGGGTGATTCTTATACCGCAAGATTTGCGGATTGTCACTTTAATGACAGTCTTCCCGTCGTTAGGGGGAGATAGGAAAAAGGATTTTCCAAAGGAACGACGAGAACTGTCATGGAATATTTCCATTATATTTCATTTTGATCCCCAAACTTCATAAAGTAAAGCTGAAGTAAACGAATCAGACTCAATACCTTATACGTTTAATGTTATACAAGAAGTGACAATATAATATATACAAGCTGCAAATATACCCGTAAAGTCAAAAAGTCCCTAAACAAGGGCACAACGCCGCTGGAAAGAGCGTTGCAATCACACATGGTGGAGGTGTGGTTAAGGCCGTAGCTCCCAAAAAGGAAATGGGGGAAGCTACTTGGTTCGATAGATACTCATCTAATGGAAGAGAAGAGTATGGCACAACCAATATTTATCATCAACCTTTTTATGAGATTATTTCTGATCATAAACTATGTCCATGAATCATTACTGGAGGACGCTCCGAAGTTAATATTGATTCCAAAGATCAAGAAAATCTCGAATGAATATGAATCGTCGGACAGATCATATCCAATGATGATATATCTACATATATCGTTGCTTATGAAATGATAAAGCACGATGATATCGAACCATGCTTAGTTGAAAAATATCAACAAGAGAAAATTGGCCTAAATAAGCAATCCGGGATAATTATAATATTTAACAAATGAACAGGTATTTGGTTTGGTAGTGCTAACCAACCAAGTGTAAAGCCTGTAGGACATAGATAAATCATTTGTTCTAGAAGCGTAATGAGAATAATTAAGTCGTTATGTATAAGACTTCCCTTTGGCGCAAGGTTTCTCACAACGCCCTGGATTGACAACGAGAATTACTCTCATGTAATGAACGTTAAAACGTTCTGCTAATTATTTAAGATAATAGTTTCCGAAGAACTGGAAAATGTGGCTTATTAATGTGGTTAATATATATCTATGGGGATCTAGATTAAGAAATATATAAAAGTAATTGATGGAGTTACATTGACCACAAAGTGCGTTTTATTAAAGCTAAAACATTCTTAAAACGATGAACTGTGCCCTTGCGTATTTATTTAGAAAAACAAGTTCCAGATTATCATTGTAGCTTTATATGTTGATGTATGAACATAATAGATACTCTTGATGAAATAAGAGAAACCACAAGCTACTTGAAATCTGAATTTGAGATCAAAGACACTGGGAAAACTTGGTTTTATCTAGCTACTTGAGTTATGACACCAAGTTTGTGGAATATTAATCCACCGGTGCGTATATGTCCCAAAATGGATCAGGCGATTTAATATGGACTAAGCGCATACGACTAGCACTCCCATGATCGGTCAAAGTGTTGGATATAAGGAAATATCTATTCCGTCTAAAGGATGATGACGAAGAGGTGTTCGGAGTTGGAATTCCGTACCTAAGTACAATAGGCGCATTATTGTACTTTAGATAATACAATTGATCATATATTATATCTCAATGAACTTGTTAGCTATATTTAGCTCAGCGCCAACGCAACGTCATTGAAATGGTATTAAAATTAATATTTTGGAACCATTGACATGGGCTTATAATTTTCCCTAAAGAAAGAGGGTTGGGGTTGATAATGGAATTTCAATTCTTATAAGTGACTAATGTATCAGTCTATTAGTAATTATTATTTGCTAATATTAGATATATGTATTGTTAGGGATTATGTGCAGAGTTGACAAACCAAGTAATTACACATCCAATGTTGCAAGACACTTGAGGGTCACACCTGTGAGGACCTATAAGTCGAACAAGTTAGATGAAACCCAGAAATGGAGAGTTAGGATTTATAATAGTGTATTATAAATCAATTGGGTAATTACAGTCAAAGTTACCAAAGTTGGAGGGTTATTAATTAATTAGGATATTATATATTTATTAGATAAAGTAAATATATAATAGTTAATTAATAAAGTAATATATATATTAGATAAATATATATTATATATATATAAAAGGATTATCATAGGCAAATTCTTTTCCAGTAATTTAAAAAGGAAAGGATTTGAGATAATCATTATATGGAAACTGAATACCATTCAAACTGTATTTTTTCTCCCCATATAAATAAGGCTTATGGGTTAAGGAATTATTAAGCTTTTTCAGCTAATAGAATCAGTTTCAGTTTCCCTCCCCCTCTCTCTCTCCAACCGGCGCCGACCCCCCCTCCATTCGGCTTCCAGTTTTGTGGTTCGGGTTTCATTCGGTTCAACTAGAAGAACAGTTCGTTAGGTCAATCACCGGTGGACTAAATCTCGAGCAATCCAGGAAAACTGATCTGAATCTAAACTATTAGGATTAAACTAAGAACGATTAAAGATCATTAGGCTTTTAAGGGTTTTGTTTTTATCGCTTCCGCATGATAAGATCGAAACAGTGTGTTTTTGATCACGTAGGTTTTATCAGTTTGATTTTAAACCTATGAGATTTATCAAACCAGTAAGGTTCGTTAGATCTGTGTTAATCCTCGAGTCAGTTTGATCCGAGGATACCCACGAAAACCCAACAGTGGTATCAGAGCCATTGTTAAAAATCGTTTAGTTTTTTATCTGTTTATCTGTTTATATGTGATCCATTAAAATTATTCGTTTTAATTCTCGTTTTGGTTTTAAAGTTTTAATTTTTTATCGCATCACACCAAAGACACCAAACCGATGATCGGCGGTGGAACGACGACAGTTAGCCGACCGGACCGCCAGCCCGATCGCCGGCTGTAAAATCACGCCACACGAGCGCCGAGCCGGACCACCCGATTGGTGGTGGCGGCGTCGGCTATCGCTATCAACCATCGAGCCGCACCACCCGATTGGTGGCGGCGGCATGGGCTGTCGAGTCTCACCACCAGCAACGGTGGTGGTGGCTATTTTTCATTCCACGCAAATCGAACCGCGGCCAAACCGAACCATTCGCCGGCTGCCGTGGTGGCCGTGCCTAGACGATGGTAACGGCGGCGAGTGGTGGTGGCGACGGCTATGGCCGAAGCCGATCATCGCACCACAGATAGTGGTGGCGGTATTATCAACCACCGATGTATGAACACCGCAACCACCCGAAAACCGCAAACGTGGTGGTGGATGGAGATGTCCACGATGATGGTGGTTCTCGGCCAAAATCATCGGCAAAAAGATCGCCGGGCCGCACCGCGCATAGCGGTGGCGGCGTTTGGCTGCTGTATTTATCAGACCATCAAACCGCGCCACAATGGTGGTCGGACGGTCAAACCACCGTGGCTGCACCACCAGCAGGTGGTGGCGGCGTTTTGCGATAAACCGCGGCGGCGGTAGGGAGGCGATTCTCCCTGCTGCTGTTAAAAGTCGTGGCCAAGACCACCGTGATGGTGGTGGCGGCATTAATTGTTTCCGATCACCGCTAGAATGGTGGTGATCAAAGGCGACAGTGGCCGTGGTTACTATCATCAATCGCAATGGTGGTAGCGTGTTTGTGTATTCTCGTCGAAATCAACGACCTTGGTGGCAGCGGCTTTGGCCGCTGTTATCAGATCCAACCGTAACCTCCAGGAGCCGAACGGCGATGGATGGATGGCGGTGGCGATGGTATTTCAGGGTAAAGGTAATTAATTTTTTTTTTTACAAAACCCGATGCAAAGCAAACGGGATTAGGTTTTTCGATAAGTTTTTCGAACAAATCACGAAACCCTAATGACCCAAAATTTGGCAGTTTGGTAATGGGTCTGTAAGCCCAGTTCTTTGGACCAAGTTATGGCCCAAAAGAACTCGTTTGGTTTTAAAGACATCTTATCCGAAATAAGTTTATATAATTTTGTTTCTGGTTTTTCTAATTTGATAAATTTTATAAAATCAGGTTTTTGACCTATTTAGACAAAAGTGCCTAATATCGTGTTTTTACTTAACAATTAAAACACTAAGGCCAGTATTATAAAATTGGATCAATAAAACCTGTTTGATATAATTTTTGGGTAGAAGGATTGTTTTTAGATAAAATGGTTTTAGTTTTGGATTTATTATTTATAAACCTCAGTTCTAAGTAAAAACCATTTTTCCAACCTAAAACATTTTGATTCATAAAACAGTTTGTTTTTGAGTCGGTTATAAAACCAATTTTTACGGTAATTGAAACAAGATAATTTTAACGGATCCAGTTTTATTTCTCGTAATTAATATTGCTTTTACTATATTGCAATATATACAATTGCGTGATTGCTTGAGTTCTATATATGCATCTCAGTTTGAGTTTGTATCTATATCTATTATAGTATTTGCCAACCTAGACCCTTGACATATTCACGGGGAGGCCTGCGTGCCGTTTACAACCCCTTATGTAATAATGACCTTAGGATAGAAATTTTTTTCCTTTCAAAATGACGAGGCCAGTGGGAGCTACTAAAATTCTTCATCTTATCGGAGTACTAACAAAACATGGCGAGGCCAGTGGGAGCTACGCGAGTTTTAAAGCTTTTAGTGAGATAGGTCATTATTGGTCCCTAGGAAACGTTGGCAAAAAAACTATAATTAGCTATTATGTGATTAATTATTGTTTAATTGCATGGTTGATTGATTATATGTGATATCTTGCATGTTAGTAGTTTTAAATAAAGTTGTTATTTTAAAACTAGGATGTATCACAAAAGGTATATAGGTTTTATTATTATCAGTTTCTTCAAATTTTTCGAAACAATGGTTTTATTTTAAAACCTATAAATGATTATAAAAGGCAAGTTGACAAAAACAGTTAGTTTTAATCAACTAGGTGTGCTATTAAAACAGTTAGTTTTAATTAGCAAGTGATTTTAGAACAATTGGTTTTAAAAATTACATGTATGTTTAAAACAGTTAGTTTAAAACAACAGTGGCCTTTATAACATTCATTTTTTCAAAAATCCTGGAAATAAAGTTTTTCAAAAACCCCGAAAATCATAGATCAGTAGTGCAACCCATCTAGGGGCACCTTCGGCGTAAAGTACATAGGCGTTGTAAGTGATCACACATTCGACGTCTGTGTTCAAACTGAAGCTGGAGGGGTTACATAACTCTGCGAATTATCTCCGGGTGGTACCGGCCAGAGTATAGTGATCAGGTCCCCAAAATGGTGAGATCTATTTTGGTACTATTAAGTTCACCGGGTGGTACCGGGCCAAAAAGCACTTAGAGGGACTAAAACATGCACAGGTAGTTGCCATGGTCCCGAAAAGATCTAGGAGTCATGTCAGCTAGACATGATTGGTAAAAGTCCTTACCTACCGAAATAAATACGGGTCTTGTGGAGCAAGAACATTACGCACATCAGGACGTATGAAATAAGGATCCTAGTCCAATAAATTGATCATTTAAGGGTTTATTGATAATTATTGGAATTAAATCTATTTACAGTTGCTAAAGACCAAAAGTTTTATTTTGTGTAGATGGCAAGCACTGTTACCAGCACTAACAATCTTTCCCTCCGATCCTAGAGAAGGATAAACTGACCGGCTCTAACTTTCTCGACTGGGAGCGCAATCTGATGATTGTGCTCAGACATGAGAGAAAATGGTATGTCCTTGAAGAGCCTCTTGGGGAGGCACCTCCGGCAAATGCTCCGGCTGCTGCCAGAAATGCCCACAAGATGCACTCGGATGATCTTCTCGATGTTGCCTGTCTGATGCTTGCAACAATGAGCCCAGATCTGCAAGCAGGGCTCATAAATACAAATGCTTATGACATGATCCGCCAGCTGAGGGACATGTTCCAGACCCAGGCTCGTACAGAACGCTACGATGCCACCAAAGCATTTAATGAGTGCAAGATGGTAAAAGGGACATCAGTAAGTGACCATGTCATGAAAATGAAACGGCACTTAGATCATCTGGAGAGGCTTGGTCATCCTGTTCCGTTGCAGCTAGCAACAGACACCATACTCAATTCACTGTCAGAAGACTACAGGCCCTTCGTAGTCAATTACAATATGAATAACATGGAGAAAACAATAGCAGAGTTGCACTCCATGCTTAAGACAGCTGAACTGAATATGGGGAACAAGAACAAGACCAAGGATGTCTTGATGGTGAAAGACGGAGGGGTGAAAAAGAAGAATGGGCAAGCTAGCACCAGTAAAGGAAAAGGACCAGTCCAGGCCATCCAGAGTGCACCCAAGAAAGGCAAAGGCAAGGGCAAGGGCAAGAAGGTTAAGCCAAACAAAGCTAGGACCGAGAACCGCTGCTTCATATGCAATGAGGTCGGTCACTGGAGGCAAAACTGCCATAAGCGTCATGAAGCAGGTATATAAACCTCAGAAATTTATGATTGCTTTATTTTGTCACTTTTTACTTATTGGTTTACAAGTATACTGATTCCTAGAGCAAATGATTATTGCAGGAGGTCAGAAATAAAGTGAAGTGCCCAGAGGTTGCTGAGGATCTTAAGTACAAGTTAATTTCGATATAAGTCAAGACATTTTGAGTTTATGGTTTTAAAACAGTTATTTTGGATTTATGTTTTAAACAGTTTTTGGGGATGATTATATTTTGGATTTATAATTTTATGGTTTTATTTTCAAAATTGTGTGTCTTGACATATCTGATTGTGCTTAGTATACTTAAATACATATGATCCTAGTTGTTGCCTGTTATAGTTACTTCAATAAAATCTATTAATTTGAAGTAATTTATATAAAAACTAACAAAACACAAGAAATTCTATAAGAATGTGTTTTAAGAATAAGACATTTATGAATAATTGTTTTGTGATCGAATTTTAAAAGGGAGAATTTAAGATATTAACTCAGATAGCGTTAATAACAGTATTTATAAAACTAGAAAGATTCCAAGTTCTGGAATTAGGATTTGACCAAATCCAGTTAAGTTTTATAAAGAAATTCTCAGAATTAACTAATCAAGTTTGATCAAGTTTTATTATTCAAATGTTCTAAAAAGAGAATTTAGGATATTAACCCAGATGACGTTAATAACAGTATTTATGAAACTAGAAAGATTCCAAGATCTGGAATTAGGATTTGACCAAAATCCAGTTAAGTTTCATAAAAGGAAATTCTCAAAGTTCATTACTTAAAATTAGAATTGACTAATCAAAGTTTTGACTGAGTCAATAGTAAATTTTGAGTAATAGCTAGTTTTTATATAAGTAAGTGGGAGCCCAATTTATTCTCTATCTAGTCTAAGATAAAAGAATAAAAGATACAATTATTGAAGTATCTCGGAATTCATAAATCCAGGAAGGATAAGAATTCGTAAGATACAATTTACCCTTTTAGTCAAAAGGATAAAAGATTCAATAATTAAAGTGTTGGATTAAAATATAAGATTCCAGTAGATTTGCCAACATTGCAAATGGAATCTGATTTCAGGAAGAAATCATTCATCTACACAGCAGCTAAGGAAATTTGCAGTCTCACATATTCAGGAACTGGAAGTTAGTCCAGGTCTCCTAGTTCAAGGAATATGACAAAAGTCTAGTTATTGTTTTAAAAGGTGTTTGCAAAAACAATAAATAGCAGATACAAGTAGATCGACTTGTATTGTTTGGTTATCACTTTGATTAGATTGGTAAACTTTAATCAAAGGGTTTAAACTGAAGATAGGTGATACTTCATTTTAGACCAGTATCTAACAAACGTTAAATAGATGTTATGAAAGTTATTAAAGAAAAGATATTTGATTTTGTTATCATTACAGCGTGTAATGTGGACTATACAAGATTGATTTCTTTATTACTTTCACATTTTGCATGTTTTAATATATCCAGGAATGAAATCAGTCTCCGATTTTTCAATCAAAATCTGTCCGTGACAACTTATCATTGTGGGAGCATGATAAGGAGTTAAAGTCATTGTGAACTTTTAGGTAGTTATTATCAGTTGCTAAATAACAGCTACAAGTGTTGTAGACTAAAAGTTGCACAGATATTTGATAGAGTAGCAAATATCGGACGTGATCCGCGGTTGAGATTACTTCTTGGAAGCAGTCATAAGTAAATCTCACAGTGGTTGTCCCTATCACCTGAGGTATCTGATTTGATATCATGAGGACTACTGAATACTTAGTGCACTCAACCGCTACGCCGTAACAAGGTGGCTATAAAGGGTGTAACTAGATTCAGCGGAAGCCGTGGTGTTAAAGGCAGATATGCAAGATGGGATTTGCACCTCTTCTTAGAAGAGAGATATTTCTGGGCCCATCTTGACTGACTAAGTATACTGATGAAGTGCATGGCCATGCCCAAACAAACTGATTAGTTCTTTGTCGTTTACCTATCAGTAAAAGTCAGATAATCAAGAAAACAGAATCTTGAGTATTTAGAGTTGACACTTTCCAAGCTCATACTCACAGATAAAATATCGCGATGCAAAGGGAAAAGCCAAGATATACCCAATCAATGAACAGTAGTTTCATAGATACTATTTCCTTATGGAATGTTTATATCACCAGTCTGGGTATAAGAGTTCTTGTAACCTGGTCAGCCTAAGTGCCTGTCTAGGGGCCTCCTTAGGTCAGTGTAATCAAAGGCAGTATTGCCAACTTGCACAAGTGGGAGTCTGTTAGGGATTATGTGCAGAGTTGACAAACCAAGTAATTACACATCCAATGTTGCAAGACACTTGAGGGTCACACCTGTGAGGACCTATAAGTCGAACAAGTTAGATGAAACCCAGAAATGGAGAGTTAGGATTTATAATAGTGTATTATAAATCAATTGGGTAATTACAGTCAAAGTTACCAAAGTTGGAGGGTTATTAATTAATTAGGATATTATATATTTATTAGATAAAGTAAATCTATAATAGTTAATTAATAAAGTAATATATATATTAGATAAATATATATATATATATATATATAAAAGGATTATCATAGGCAAATTCTTTTCCAGTAATTTAAAAAGGAAAAGATTTGAGATAATCATTATATGGAAACTGAATACCATTCAAACTGTATTTTTTATCCCCATATAAATAAGGCTTATGGGTTAAGGAATTATTAAGCTTTTTCAGCTAATAGAATCAGTTTCAGTTTCCCTCCCCCTCTCTCTCTCCAACCGGCGCCGACCCCCCCCCCCTCCATTCGGCTTCCAGTTTTGTGGTTCGGGTTTCATTCGGTTCAACTAGAAGAACAGTTCGTTAGGTCAATCACCGGTGGACTAAATCTCGAGCAATCCAGGAAAACTGATCTGAATCTAAACTATTAGGATTAAACTAAGAACGATTAAAGATCATTAGGCTTTTAAGGGTTTTGTTTTTATCGCTTCCGCATGATAAGATCGAAACAATGTGTTTTTGATCACGTAGGTTTTATCAGTTTGATTTTAAACCTATGAGATTTATCAAACCAGTAAGGTTCATTAGATCTGTGTTAATCCTCGAGTCAGTTTGATCCGAGGATACCCACGAAAACCCAACATGTATAACCCATACTAAAGTTGTTCCCAAATTGGATAAGGATTACCATAGGGAACATGTTGATTGCTTGAAAGTAAACTAAGCAAACCTTCTGTAACTACCTCGTTGAATCATTCTAACAATATTACTTTACAATAGTATACATGATTAAGGACTATCATTACATATATTAGAGGAGTTAATATTATGGAACTAATGCATCATGTATCATTAGATGAAAGTAAGATACATAAAGGGTGATAAAGAAAACATATTATGCTTAAGTTATTATACTAGTAAGATGTCAGAAGTATTTGACATATTTACCAACCATTACCTAAAACCATATTTGGAAATCCCTTGATTAATGCACAAATCAGGGGGAGTAGTAGACAAAAGGGGGAGTCTACTGTACGTTTGATATTGGTATGTTGTGCTCTTTCCTTCACCCAAGGTTTTATTTTTCCCACTGGGTTTTGTTCCTTGGGGTAAGGTTTTAGTGAGGCAACACTGCATATACCATCTTGTTTTCTTAATTCTCATGATTAATGTACAAATCATAGAATACATTAGACTAAAGGAAAAGTCTATACTGCAAAGAAAATCGGTGCGTTGTACTCTTTCCTTCGTCATATTTTTATTTTTTCCCACTGGGTTTTTATTTTGGCGTAAGGTTTTAACGAGGCAACGAATGTACACCACCACTCCTTTGACTCGGCACAAGGGAGAGTGTTGTAGGATTATGTGCTCTCATCAAAAGGAAGTGATTGAGAGAATATTTTCTATATATTAGAGATTACCATAATGAAGGTTCGTTTCCTTTTCTATGTAAACTCCTCCCTATTTAAAGAGCTTATTATTAATGAGAAATATAAACTTCATTCTCTCTGTTCTTTGTTATTGTTCTCTTTTTCCTTTAACATAGTGGATTTTTTTAGAATATATATTTTGTTGCATGCAAAGTGGCATCTCATATTTTAATATATTTTTGTATCAAATAGTTCGTGGCATCTTTCATGCAGTATATGGTTTCCATTGTCATATTTCTCAACTTGTAATTTTTATTGATTTTCTGACTTACAAGATGTTTATGTAAAAAATTACACAACTCGATGTCGTAAGAAACTTGTGTGAGGCTTAACCGTCGAGAGAAAGAAATTACAATCAATGATAAGTGCGGAAAAGTAAAATGAGACAAATAATTTGATGACGCAGGAAAAACCTCACGACGGAGGAAAAAACCTGCGGTCGACCTAAAAGATAAGTCGACAGAGCACTATGTTCACCAATCAGGGGTGATGTCCTTCAGGTATACAGCTTTGGTCGTACGATTACAATTGAGAAAACTATGAAATCGAATGTAAATTACAGATGATTCTCAAGAATAATTGCTATAGAACTTGTGAGCTTCGGATAGACTTCGTGTGTTGCAATGCTGGCTTGATTCTTCTTTTATAGTGGCTTGAGAATAACGGTCCAACGGTATTGTGGCTCATCAATGAGTGAATCGTAACCGTCCAACGTTATTGTCTTTAATTAATGCTCGGAGAGTAACTGTCCAACGGTATTGCTGAGAGTTAATGTCTAGATTGTAACTGCTGCGAGAATCTTGCTTGTAACGGTCGATCTTGGTGCTGTCGAACGATACATAACTTACGACTTGTTCGTTGTAGTGATGAACTCCAACAAGCATAGCATAGTACTCAATCTCGGACTTTCTCAAAGGTGGATAATTGTTAGATATGATAATCAGCTTATCTGCATCAAACATATAAACTTTGTGTGTTATTCGTTAGTATCGTCGTACGACAATATAGTCATCGTGCGTCTTATTCGTTGTATACGTTCGATGCTTATTGATCTTTGTTTGATAGTCCTCTTAGGTTTTATCTCAGGACCTTATCTTAATACAGGACTATTGTCCTAACATTCGTCTTACGATTATAGTCGGTCGTCGTGCGATTGTGGATTTTTACCCTAACAATTTGCCCCCAAGATTTAGAAAATAATTCTAATTTTATCTAAATCTTTAATTCGCTGGTCAAAGAGTAAAAATACGTTGTATAACGGTCGAATAAACGTTGATAATATAGCCGTTATCTAGCCGTTACCCTGGACGCGTGTCTTTCTAACGGCTAATTGCTGATGCGTGGCGCGATTATCTTGGATTACTCATATGATTTAGTTGCTATAAATATAAGTATTCAGATGAAGGAAAGATTTTACAAAATCTTCTCTAATTTTCGTTTTGATTCACAAGATCGTAATCCGACTATTTTTGGCAAAGATTTCGTGCGACTAGGCTTTATAAGGTACTCCTTCTTTTCTGTTTCATGCGTCTGAAATCGATAGCATATAAGAGTAATAGAGGTTTAGATAATCTTAGGTTCAACCGTTTGAGAAATAGTTTAGGTCGATCGGAGTTCATTATGTCGAGTGAAGTTAGGAGTTCTATTACAGAAAGTCTAGAAGTAGGAGAGTTGAGGGAACTGGCAGGGCTTCCTGAGAATGCTCTGGTGAGGGTGGCCGGAGAGATCCGTCCGGCGGATGCTCCGAAGGGCTTTTTTGCTCTTTTCGTGTATCCGTTTAAAGTCGGATTTCGATGGCCATACTCTCCTTTGGCGAGGGCGTTCATGACTCGCTTCGATGTGTCTCCGGGACAGTTGATGCCCCAGTTTTGGCGCGTCGTTCATGTAATCGAACGAGTGACCAGAAATTGGGATCGTCCACCGTTCTCAGTCGACGATCTCCTCTCGGCGTACAATGTGATCCGTTCTCCCTACAACCGTTTTGGGTTGTTTCCAAGGGGAAGAAGCGATGCCATGTTGGTCCATGGTACCCAAGTAAACGATCGAGGATGGAAGGCGAGATACGTCTTTGTCCAAACATCCTCGGTCATAGGCGAGGAATCGTGGGTTGTTCCTGAATGGAACAAAGGCGGTAATATAGCTTACCTTGCTTTTCTTCAGTTTATTTTAAATTATTTTTTGTTTGTTAACTCTTTGTTTCCTTCTTGACAGCGATCGACTTCACGTTTGAAGAGACCACCGAGGCGATCGAATGTTTCTTGAGCTATAGCGTGACCGATCGGAAGTATCGAACGTCGAAAGGAGGTGACGAGAGCGACGTCGAGCCTGAAGTACAAATAATCGAGGAAACAGATATGAAAGGTAGATATCGTACATCAGTATTTTCGTTTATAGTAATTTATTTTGATTCTAACTTCTTCTTTCTGTATAGGCTCAGCTTCCAAGAAGGCGTCAACGATGGAAGCAGCTGCTCGTGCTGCTAAAAGGAAGGCTGCCGCCCAGGAAGGTTTGGTGGCTAAACGTACGAGGTCGTCGTACGTTTCTGTGGATACCCCACCTAAGGATGCCGCACGCAAGGCTGAAGGTGGGATAGAGGCTATTCCTCTTAGCTTTGCTCCTCCTACAAAGGGAGCGGGTGCGTCGAAGGCCGACAAGGGGAAGGAGAAAGAGGGATCTGGTCTTACGACCATGACAATCCAGATCCCCTCTGACTTCATGGTGGACGATGTGATCAGGACGGCGGCCACTTTCCCAGTCCTTGAGCAGTTTCACGTTCCTGCTCAGAAGGCGCGCATGGAGGAGGCCGACATCGAAGACCTAGATGCCTCCATCGCGGGTATCTCCTTCTTGGTAAGTCCCTGTCGTACGTTTGCTTTCACTTTACTTTATTTATACAGCTTCTTCTAATCTTTTCTTTTTTCTTTGTATAGGCCCTCCAAACTAGTCTTAGCCTCCATACACGGATGGCTAAGATTAAAGAAGAGTTAGCGTTGAATCAGAACGACGCTAAGCTACCCAAGAAGGAGGCCGACAAGGCCAAAAAGAAGCTGACCCAACTGACCGACGAGATTAATGCTAAGTCGGTCCAGATTGGGGACTTGGAATCCAAGTTAGAACTCAGCGAAGGGTTTCAGGTCCAACAGCGAGAACGGCTGAAATTGGCCTTGGACCATGTGAAGGAGCTGGAGAAGGAGCTGCTGGCCGTTCGACGGGAGAAGGCTGAGAGAGAAGAAGCTCTATCGTCCAAGATCCAGGAACTGGAAGATGACGCCGCCTTAGTCCGTGTGGTCGCACGTACTGCGGTCATGCGACGCGTAGCTGCTGGGACCGTGACTTCTCAGATGGCGAAGGACAAGGTGGCTTCTTTCGTTCAGGTGATGGGCTCTGAAGATTTTCTCGACGAGGAGGATCTGAAGAACTTGGACGAAGAAACAGCTGCTGAAGATAAGCCTGCTGAAGTCAAGGATGCAGGTGTCGAGGAGGAGGTTCCTGAAACCTCTGGATCCGTTCCTGCGCATCCTCAAGAGACTGAAGAGGCCCCTGTCGTAGATCCATCTTCTTCTGTCGCTCCTTTAGAATAGCTTTTATCTTTGTAATCGTAAAATTTGTAATTTGACATTTTTAAGCAAAAAATGTTTAATGAATGAAATTTTGTTTGAATATCGTGTGTTATCATTGTTGTTATGACTTACATATCATACGTTGTATCTTGCGTTTTTAGCTTGTAATCGTGCGTTTTAGCTTATAATCGTGCGTTTTAGCTTTTTTGCATGTGTTTGTTTTAAAGTTCTTAGACTTATTGTAGAAACGTTTCTTTCGTACTCATGAGAGTATTCGTGCGACTGGCGAGTTGACTTGCGCTCTTGCGACATAATCTTGCGTTATAGCGGTTTTCTTGCGATCCATGCGATTTTTGTCGTGCGATTCCTGCGATAAGCATGCATTTAAGTCGTGCGATACTTGCGTTAATCGTGCGATCCATGCGATTTATCGTGCGATACCTGCGAACAAACATGGTTGCTAGGGGGTGGCCGTTGGTTTGACCAACGGCGCTCCGACGCTCAAGTCAGTAATCAGTTCAAGGAATAAATCATATGTAAATAGGTTTAGAAGTAATACCTTTTAAGGTGATGGGCGTTCCAGCTTCGTGGGATTTCCATACCTTCTATCGTCGTAAGTCTATATGCTCCGTTTCCAATGACTTTGGAAATTATGTATGGTCCTTCCCATTTGATGGAAAGTTTTCCAGCGTTTGGCTCTTGTGTGTTTTGAAACACATGTCGTAAGACATAATCTCCAACTTGAAAAAATTTTGCCTTTACCTTTTTGTTGAAGTGTCTTTCGACAATTTCTTTCTGTGCAGCCATCGTTCGTAGT
>CM058043.1:46990371-47059417 GCA_030169165.1 Centaurea solstitialis
GCCAACTAGGATTCCATGTCATATTTTAAGGACAAATTGGTCATTTTTTTCTCTTTTAATATGATGTGGCAATACGATGCACCTGGTGTGGCAATGAGATGTTTTTTTAATTTTTTAAATTTCTAATTATCTACCTTCTTTTTGTCTTCATTGCTCTATCCAAACACACCACCATAAACCACCAATGTCCATGGATTATTACCCAGTTCACAAAAAAAATATGATAAACTTTCATAACATATACTCTCAAAACCTTCAAATTAAACCCTAAATCAAGCAAAATTAAAACCTAAATCAAAACCTTCAAATTAAACCTTCAAACTTCAAAACAAACCTTCAAATTAAACCCAAAATCAAGCAAAATTAAAACCAAAACCAATGGAGTTTCGGTGTAAATTCAGATCCAGAATTGTTGTTGCTATATAAGATGCAAATGCGATTAAGTTGTAGATCCTGAACAGATGAATAAATCAAAAGGATCCTCGATGTTACAGGGGAAGGATGTTGAAAGTCGACTTGCAGGTTGGGGGTTGCGAAGTGTGACGCCACTGATTGGCTCAACAATCAACACAGACAAGACGGTGAAGAAGGAAAAGAAGCAATCCTAAGCAAAAGATATCCGGCGAGGATAGAGATCTCCGGCTAAACGGTTGAGATAGTAGAATTTCTGGAGATTTCTTTCTGAAACTGATATCAAATTGTGGCAGTGCTAATTTTAACCAATCAATCATAAACAATTACAAGATATATGCATTTTGGTCATCAAATTGAAATGAGCAGTTGCTAATTTTAACCATCAATATAGGGAGGGAAATTAACAACAATATAAGGTACTGTTGCAATTCATCATAAAAAATCAAAATTCATCATCATCATAAGGTACAATTAAGGTACAACAACAATGGCGACATTGTAAGGTACAATAACAGCAGCATATATATGCATTCAGGCACTGTTGCAATTCATCATTAAAAATCAAAATTGTGGCAGTGTTGTTGTAATTAAGCCTAAAAAAGTTTGGTAAGTATATTGAACAAACTTACTTACACAGCTTATTGAATAAGCTGCTCCAGTAAGGGAGCTGCAGACAGAGAGAGACTGACGCAGAGAGAGAGAGATAGCGATGCAGGGAGAGAGATATTGGCGCAGGGAGAGAGAGAGAGAGAGAGAGAGAGAGAGAGAGAGAGAGAGAGAGAGAGAGAGACATACCTGGTGGTTGGCGGTGGTCGAACGGCGATGGTACGGCGGGTGGTCGAACGGAGCAAAGATGAAACCCTATGAGTGACGTGAATGTTATCTGATCGTGCTTTTTTTTGGGAGGGGAAATTCAATTCTCCAGTCTTTTGATTCCAACTAGTTACAGTAGTTGATAAGTAATTAATAAAACAAAATATATTGATAAAATAAGTAAAATAAGAGGTAAAAATATGAATTATGTAATTTGATAATATAATAAAAATGGTTTATTATAATGATCAAATATGTATTTTAATCAAATATTTTTTGGGTTAAGAAATTACTAGAAGCCTCTTCATCTACATCATAGTTAATTATTCATTAACTCATTGGGTAACGACAATTTTCATGATAAATTATTATTCTACATAACAAGAATTTGATGATAGGAAATTTTTTGTTCTACATCAACTTTAACTTTGTAAATCATCAATATCATCTCCGTCAAGTTCTTCTAACTTGAATTTTTTTTTCTTATCCTTATTCCTTTTGAGAATTTTGTCAATTTCACAAAAAAATTGGTCATGTTCTTGGTTTAGTTTTCAATCTTTTACATGCATTGCACAAAACATAATATTTAATGATATTTTGTATTTCAATTTTTATTTTTATGTTGTAGGTGGATGTAGACATTGATTTGGCGAGAAAACCTCGGTTTATTCTTTTCTTCTTTAATCATGCAGATTTCTTCGGTTTTTTATACGTTTTAGGGATTTCAAGCCTTCTTCACCCATTACCAACTCTTGATATTTAGGTTTTTATAAGCCTTATGTTTTGTTCTATGTTCTATCTTATTAATTTATGAAATGTTTCATCAAAATCGATTTAACAACTTTGGTTCTATCTTATGTTGCAATTGGTTTATATGTTCTTTTATTGTTTCACTTTGGTAGAATTTATTTTCTATTGATATTGATGTTTTCCCTCCATAAATTTAGGTAACACCTTTCATGCTTTTGTAAAACTTTGAATTTTGGTATTGTTGATTATCCCACATCTCAAAGAATATGATGGATTGAAAGTAATACATTTTTAGCAAGACATAAGGTTTTGTTATTTTCGATCATCCATTGTTGCAAAAGTAATACTTTTATATAAAATACCAACAGAAAAATTTATATTATAATATCAATATAAATGATAGTAAAACTAAATTTATTAAAAAGCAACTAAGAATTAAATATTTTAAAAAATTGCATTATGGTTAGTTTTTGGATATCTAATAGTGATTATAAATTGATAGATTAATGGAGTATAAAGAGAATGATGTAATCTTTTTTAAAACCAAGGGTTATGTGACCATGTAAGACATTTTTACTTTAGTTTTTGAAGTAATAGTTATATTTTAGAGAAAATTATTTATTTAGACAAAAATAAATCGTTGATAATTATTTTAGACAAAAAATGGCTCCGGTGACAAAAATAGACAGCCACCCGCTACCTCGGCCGCTACCACCGCGAATTGGGCCGCTCTCCGGCGACAACCAAGGGTCTCCGGCGTTTTTTTTTGGTCCGCTACCCCTCCACCCGCCATCCGCGGCCGCATCTGATTGGTCCACGTGAGATCCAGTCAGCGCCACCTCACCCGCCACCTCACCCGCCAAGCCACGTGGGCCGCTACCAGCCTGGCCGCGAAGAGCGGCCCGAGCCCACACGGCGGCTCCCCATTGGACCACGTGTCCAATCCGGAAGAAAACCCTAAAAAACCCTAACCCTAACCCTAATTCAGCCCTAGACACATCAGCTTTTGGTTGTACGATTTTTGTCTTTAATGTATGATTAAAGGAGCTGAAAATTCATGTGATGTGTGTACGATTTGTACTGTTTGTGTCTGTAAAGTTTTTACAAAATTTTGTTTAAATTGGATACCAACCCTCTTGGAGATGCATAATTCTAAAACACAAAAATTGAGCACCTTCCTTCTTCTTAAATTTCGTCAATACAAAAATTCCTTTGTTTCTGAAAATGAGTTCCAGTGAGGATAAACCGAGGTTATACCTTTGTTCCGGTGGGAAATGGGCTGCAGGCGTCGACGGATTGGATTACGTTGAACCAACCGTGAGAAAAGGTGTTAGATTGAAAATAAACAGTACATTTAAACATCTGGTTAATTACTGTTGCTGGAAATGTGAAATCGACCGATCAAGTGGCCAACTGCATATCTGCTACAAGCATGAGGGCCAATTATTTCAGATAACCGACGATGAAGATGTTAGCGTATTTTTGCAATATGCAAACGGGTTAGAGGATCCTCCTGAAGTTTACGTTGATGTATACGTTTCTAGCGAGGGTGATGGCGCAGGTACTTCAAACACTATAAACGAAGAACCAATGTATTTGGATACTGAGTCCCAAATCCAACAGTCACACGAAACCTCATATCGTGCAGACTTTGGATATGGTCTTAGTGACAGTTATCCAGAAGTTGTCCCAGAGACGCAGCAAGATCAACAACAAGAAGTGCAAGAAGATGAAGACGAAGATGAAGACGAAGATGAAGACGAAGACGAGCGTAGAAAGTTCTTCGGATGTGCAGAAGATGAAGCCCATGTTTTGAACATGGGTTTGTCAGACGAAGAAGATGAAGAAAACGAAGAAGATGAAGAAAACGAAGAAGATGAAGAAAACGAAGAAGGTGTGGAACCCTCCAGGTTACGACCAGGGTTAGATGATTATTTTGGAATACCTCCTCTCATTCCAACCCCAGATTTCTCGACGGAAGACAGTGAAGGCGTACCTTATAGACGTAGTCAAAGGCTAAGTATTGGTAAAGTTTTTGATACGAAAGAGAAATTGATTTTGGAGGTCGGAATGAAATTTATAGAAGAACAATTTGAGTATAAGACGAAAAAGTCTTGCACCAAAAGGTACGAGATTGCATGTGCCCGCGATCATTGTAAGTGGAGCATGAAAGCGAAAGCCTATGGAGGTGGTGGTATGTTTATGGTAACAGATTTGGTTGATGTACACAAGTGTTCAAGGACCCAGTTGAACCCTAACCACCGTCAAGCCAACCAAAGGTTGCTAGGTAACTTTTTTAAAACTAAATTTAGAAATTCCCGCAGAGTACTAACGCCAAAAGACATGGCCGAAGATTTTCGAGAACAGTATGGAGTTACGATCCCGTACGCCACCGCGTGGCGTGCGAGGTGGAAGGCCATAACGTTAATCAGAGGCAGCCATGCAGAGTCATTCACTCGGCTCCCCATGTATTTGTATAACCTGGAGCGTGCAAATCCAGGTACGATAACATCAATAAGGACAGACTCTAGCGGGCGTTTTGCGGAGTGTTTCGTAGCCCTTGGTGTAGCGGTACGTTAAAATTCTATAAATTAAACATTTTATTATTTTCGTTAGCTCATACAGTATCTAAACACACACATTTTCTTGCAGATCCATACATTCTTGCAAAACCTGCGACCTGTCCTTATAATAGATGCTGCGCACTTAAAGGGGGAATACTTGGGTACGATGTTTTTGGTTGTGGCTATGGATGGAAACAACAACATTGTGCCCGTTGCACTTGGAGTCGGTAGGTCCGAGACAGCGGACGAGTGGACATGGTTCCTGAACAAGTTAAAAACATGTATCGGCGAGCCAAGAGGGTTGGTGTTTATGTCGGATAGAGCTGCTTCTATAAACGCAGCCATTACCGCCATTTTTCCAAATGCACATCATGCCCTGTGTTGTCGACATTTGGTCATGAACGTTAGATCAAGAGCGCCAAGGATAAAAAAATTCAAGACCCCATACTGGAAGGCCTGCAAGGCTTACACCACGCGAGTGTTTGACCGAATGATGAATCTTCTTCAAGCTGTCGTACCCGAAGGTGCTCAATTGATGCAAGAGGTTGGGGTGGAGAGGTGGTCAAGGGCTCACTTTCCTGGACAACGTTTTAACATTATGACATCGAACAGTGCAGAGTCCATCAACGCATTGTCAAAGTGTGCTCGTAAACTACCTATTGTCGGACTCATGGAGTACTTTAGAGAATTCCAACAAGAGTGGTACTTTATTCGTCGACGTAAAGGAGGTTTAGAAAATATCAATATCTTAGTTTTACGTATGATTATTTTATAATTCGAATAGACTATTTTCTAAAACTGTATATTGTATATTTTGCAGAAGAGTTAAACCACCAGCTAACAGAATGGGCCCAAAAGAAGATCCATAAAAGGATTGTAAAGTCCGCGACATGGACTGCTCATGGAATTGGCTACGACAAATGGGAGGTCCGCGATTACGGGTATAACGCTGAAGTTGATATGCAGCACCGTAATTGCACATGTCTCAAATGGCAGGTGTCTGGGTTGCCGTGCGGTCATGCCATAACAGTTGCAAAAAGATTGGGTAAAAATGATGTATTTTATTTGGTTACTCAGCCTTATTACATGGCCGAATTGTACAAGGCAACATACCATGGGGTAATTAGGCCAGTCGGACCTGTAGAAACATGGCACTATCCACAAAACCCTATACCCACCGTACATCCACCACTGATAATAAAGAGACCAATTGGAAGACCGAAAGGCAACAAACGTCGTCCATCTCGTGGTGAAAGTCGTTCACAGCAGAAGTGTCCTAGGTGTGAAGAATACGGACATATAAGCTCACAGTGTCCGTGGATTCCAAGTTCCGCTAGAGGAAGCAGTCAACTAGAGCCAATAGGAACTGTCGATCTTAATTAGCCGTTTAATATGTAACCCATGTCAATGTCTTTGGTTTTTGCTTGCATTAATAAAACGTATCTTATTTTAGCATGTAACATTTTAGTAACAAAGAGTAGAACAAACACACAATACTGTATTGCATTAACAATTAACTGATACATATATACTTGACACATTAATCAGTAGACATAAAACGACATAAAACTTAATTGATTTCACTGAAAGCATGATAACATAGTTGAGACACAAAAGTTAAAGAAACAACAACAACAACAACAACAATAACAAATAACAGTGGGATACCAAAGTACAACAGATCTAACATAGTTGAGATCCCCTAGTTATCATTCGGATAGAGTTGTTTTATCGAAGCAATCCAGTCTTCATTAGCTTTGATATGTTGTTGCATATTTGGATACCAAGGTACATACTCCTCCTTCACACGTTTTTCTTGTGCTCGAATCTCCTTTTGAAGTTCTTTAACGAACTTCTTCTTGTTTTCGATCTCCTCTTCAATTATATCTTGTTCCCCACGCTTACGCACCCATTCTTCTTGTATCACCGCTATCTCCCCTTCCTTTTTTGCTATTTCCCTACGTAGTGTTCCAGGCATTATTTGAGTACAAGGAGGGTTTTCAAATTGAGAGGAACGAGGGTTTACAGACATTCTTTGAGAATGAGGGTTTTCAAATTGAGAGGAACGAGGGTTTCCAGACATTCTTCGAGACCCAGGGTTTGTTGATGAGGAAGGCAATTTATCAGCCATTGTTGTAGTAAGAGCAAGATAAGAACTGTATGAGAGGTGTGAGTATTTGGTTCATGGGATAGACCATTTTTATAGCCATGTTTTCTCTTTATTTTATTAAATTTTTTTGGCTGAATCAATTGAGTTTTCAGACGAATCTTACTGTTTTAGCTTTTCAGACGAATCTTGCTGTATTATGCAGAAGCGTCAGTCATCTTTTACTTTTCAGACGAATCTTACTGTATTAGCTTTTCAGACGAATCTTATTTTATGACCCAAACATGAATTATTGGTCTGAAAGCAATATTATTTAGCTTTTCAGACGAATCTTACTGTATTATGTAGAAGCATCAATCATCTTTTACTAAAAGCAATAGTGTACTACTTCACTATTCAGTCACATGGCTCATTCGTCTGAAAAAGCTTTAGTGAATCATGTCATTGATAAACTCATTAAGACGTTGGTACAACTATATATATATGATACCAAATGGGTCCTTTTCGTACATTTTCAGTCACATGGGTCCTTCTCGTACATTTTCACGTGAACACCTATATATATGATACCAAATGCTTTACAAATGCTTTAATTATGTTATTTTCCCGTTGTCTTAGTTTGCAGTCATTACTATGGTACTATGGTTAATGTCATTAAAACCCTAATTAGGGTTAGTATATATATATTGAAACCCTAATTAGGGTTAGTGTATATATTAAAACCCTAATATTAAAAAAACCCTAATTAGGGTTAGGATATATAGAAACATATTATTTACACATTATTTTAAAAATATATATATATATATAGGGTTAGTGTCATTAAAACCCTAATTAGGGTTAGTGTATATATTGAAACCCTAATTTTAAAAAAACCCTAATTAGGGTTAGCGTATATATTAAAACCCTAATATTAAAAAAACCCTAATTAGGGTTAGGATATATAGAAACATATTATTTATACATTATTTTAAAAATATATATATATATATATATAGGGTTAGTGTCATTAAAACCCTAATTAGGGTTAGTGTATATATTGAAACCCTAATTTTAAAAAACCCTAATTAGGGTTAGTATATATATTAAAACCCTAATTTAAAAAAACCCTAATTAGGGTTAGGATATATAGAAACATATTATTTACACATTATTTTAAAAATATATATATATAGGGTTAGTGTCATTAAAACCCTAATTAGGGTTACTGTATATATTAAAACCTAATTTAAAAAAACCCTAATTAGGGTTAGGATATATAGAAACATATTATTTACACATTATTTTAAAAATATATATAGGGTTAGTGTCATTAAAACCCTAATTTTAAAAAACCTTAATTAGGGTTAGTCTATATATTAAAACCCTAATATTAAAAAAACCCTAATTAGGTCACATAAGTATTAAAACATCGTTATTTATGTCACATAAGTATTAAAACATCGTACAATTAACATAATTGTGGTCAAGGGCCGAACAGTTACATTGTAAAAGAGAAGACACACATACATAAGAAACCACACAATAACTTGCTACACACATAAGTAAGAAACATACAATTACGGCGCCCTTATACATCCACGAGACCAACAAGAAATCACATCTTCACGAAATCAAACTTCACATCGTACATATTGTCGATCAGATGACGAGGTGGACCTTGATACAGAGTGAACTTCAACCAAGTGCCATGGCGAATGTTGTGTTCGCCAAACACGAGGTCAAGAGGACCACGCATGACAAAACTATCAGGAGCCATGACCATCATATCCATGTGATAGTGCCATCCATCGTGGCTTATTTGACACTTATGATGATCTGTCAATTTCCACATCAACACAAACGGCGCTGGAATTACCTGAAAAAAATATGAACTTTAAGAATGGAGTGAGATTTGAGAATGAAGAGAGGTTAATTAAGCTTACCAATATACCATGGTCTGTTAACTCCTTTTCAATTTGGACAATGAAATAGGTGGGATTAGTTGCTAGGGAAAGAGCCATATCCGATTTAGAGGGAAGAGAAAAAGACAAGTGCTATTGAAGATATGGATGAAAGTATTAGAGTTGTGAGGTTTATGTTGATAGGAGCATCCTATTTATATACTTGGGGAGCCGCTATTATCGGCCGAGTGTCATGGCGGATGTGTTTTTTGTAAATTTAAAAGTCTATGACAAAGTGGTTTTTCATTAAATGTTAAACGTTCATGAAAATATTGTATTACAAAGTATTCACATACATAGTTGACACAATAATATCCTCTGTACTGCTTATACGGCGGTCATGTTTCCGCGTTTCACTACAAGACCTCACCCACGCATAGTCCTAAATACATATCGGTAGTCGAGTGACTTCGGTTCAAATACGTTGTACATTCTACCTTGGCCCTAGACACATGGCTGCTGGTCCGAGTAAAGAAAGACAACCCGATAAATGATAATCCTACAAATGCCAACCATTAATTTTATAAGGTGTCGGTGTAACCATAACGACCGTATAAAAATGATGCTTGGCATTTGGCGGGTCTTATATCATGTTGTCTATCTTTATTCGGACCATCAGTCATGTTTCTAGGGCCAACGTAGATTGTATGATGTATTTGACCCGGGGTCAGTCGATTGCTAATATGAATTTAGGACTATGCGTGGGTGAGGCTTGCAGCGAAACGCGGAAACACGTCCACCGTATACCCAAACATAGAAGATTAAGTGTATTACAAAGTATTCACATACATAGTTGACACCATTGATAACCTAACTACACAACATTTTTTAAAGCCACTTCACAGTGACATAAAGGAGCTAGAAGATGCAGAAGCCCAACTTCAAATACAAGCCTCACACACGCATAGTCCTAAATTCCTACCCGTAGTCGAGTAACTTCGGTTCAGATACATTGTACGTTCTACCAAGGCCCTGGAAACATGGCTGCTGGTCTGAGTAAAGATAGGCAACCCGATAAATGATAATCCTACAAATGCCAACCATTAATTTTATAAGGTATCGGTGCAACCATAACGACCGTATAAAAATGATGCTTGGCATTTGGCGGGTCTTATATCATGTTGCCTATCTTTACTCGGACCAGCATCCATGTTTCCAGGGCCATGGTAGAAGGTACAATGTATCCGAACCGAAGACACTCGATTGCTAATAGGAATTTAGGAATATGCGTGTGTGAGGCTTGCAGAGGTTGGGCTTGTACACCTTCCAGATCCTTTATCCCACTGTGAAGTGACTTTAAAAAATGTTGTACAAACAAACGTCTAACCTAACTAAAAAGCCTAAAAAAAACTGTACAAAAAACGTTTAACCTAACTGTACAAAAACAAAAAACTGTACAAAAACGAAAAACTGTACAAACACTATGATTCCAAATCGGCGGGATTAATATCCATCCTCAAGTTATAGAACTCCACCGCCATATGCTGCCGCCACTGAGTAGCTTCCGAAATAGCGTATTTCGTCGGCCGCGGGACTCTACCGCTTATCAAATCCTCCAGGAAGCGACATACCCATACACCACAATCACCAACTGACCCATTTTGTTGTGGTATACCGGATGGTGTGTACCATGACAAGTTTCTAGCTTGCTCCACCCGGGTATGATGATTGAGCTCCCTAAACACGTCTAGCAGACCCTTCTTTAATTCCTTGAGCTTTGCATCCACATCACCCTTAAGACCAGAATGACAATAGCTATCGTACACAGCCATACGCATAGTCATCAAGTCTAGATCTCCTAGGATCCAATGCTTAGGATGCATGCATATCGGAATGTAAACCTGATAATATCACAGATTGAAAACAAGACATAAATAAATGTAAGGTTTAAAAATATTTCAGATAATATATATAAGGCACAAATAAATGTAAGGTTTAGAAATATTTCAGATAATATATATATAAGGCACAAAATTTTACCCTAACCAACGTGTCCCATCCTACGTAATTGCCACTCCCCCCGACGCACAACTTCGCCAATTCTTTGCCCCCTTGGATGTTCATCAATCCTGCGAACCCTGACATCATTACAGCCCAATCGGCTGTTCTGGGTCGTACATCCATAATGCGGGTGACCCATGCGTCGATGTGCTGAAAGAATAATATAAATCGTTAAATAAGGAAATAATTAATTGTAATTGTATACAGAAATGACTAATTACTAACCTGATCTGTCAGATACCCGCTATCTTCAAACCCTAGCAAAGTGCCCCAAAAACTACGGTTTACTGCATTCGATAGGTAGCATGATATATACATAGGTTGCAGTTGACCCGTCCTGTAGAGACTAATAATATGCGAAAGAGTAGTAGTAGTAGTAGTAGTAGTAGCAGTAGCATCAGCAACATCAGCAGTAGTAGAAGTACCAGCAGCAGCAGTAGTAGTAGTAGACCGCCAAGAGGGTTTAAACGTCGGTCCTAACACAGCGCCAAGCATCTTTTTTGCTTTCCCGACGGTGTACGGAGGGTTGATGGAGGGTGCCGGCTTTATATCCCTCTGAGGCCGGGGACTCTTTATAGACGGGATAGCCTGGGGTACCTCCGTCGAGACAAGCTGAGTCTCTGGCGAGACACGGTGGGCCACCGGCGAGAGATGCTGAATCTCCGGCGAGACACGGTGGGCCACCGGCGACACATGCTGAATCTCCGGCGAGACACCGTGGGCCACCGGCGACACATGCTGAATCTCCGGCGAGACACGGTTGGCCACCGGCATGACATGCTGAATCTCCTGCTCGCCAGGATACGCAGGAGAAGTAAGAATGTGGACCGCGTTGTCAAAAACGTAACGCCATGACTCATCCTGAAATTAAAAATTGAATACAATTAAAACATAGTAACGTATAACATAGAAAATAAATATATGAATCGCATATAAAACTTACAAGACCAACACGGCTGCCCGGTGTGTAGGGGTAGGCCGTGTCCGAAAACAACGACGACGCCCATGGATCCGGTGCTGAATACGAATATTGTCCAGCCCATGCATATGGATCCGGTGCAGAATACGAATGTCGTCCAGACATCTAAAAAATGTATGTGTCAGTCGATAACAAATAAAATTATATGAAAGCTTTAAATTTGGTTCATCGTTTACCTTCAATTGTTCGATATCTCTCGTAATCCTATCAATATCAGCCCTTTGTTTCCTCTGCTCCTCACTGATGAACCCGACATCTTTCTTTAGGTCATCTACCTGAGTCCATCTATCATGGAAAAAATCGTCCACATGTGGACTCGTCCCCGCATCTGTGGACTGGTACTGATGACCAGGACCCGCCCCCGCATCTGTGGACTGGTACTGATGACTAGGACCTGCCCCCGCATCCCCCCGTTGAGGATCACCACCATTATCGCCATGACCATCATCATCATCGGAAGGCTCCACATCCGATACTCTAAGCCTCTTTGACGGCCGAATGCTCAAAGGGTTACGAAACCATTCAATGCTAACTGCATACCAGTCCTGCTGAAGCTCGAACGCATCAGCTATAAGCGTCTGGTGTGGGTGCCTCGTCCGCTAGTATGGGAAATAAACTCATGATAAATTAACATAATACTAAAACAAAGTCTAATTTAAAAAAGCTTCTCGTAATTGAGTATATATCAGTAGAACGTACCGATGGAAAGCGAAAAAACGCACCAACATGTTTATATGCCAGACTCTTAACCTTTCTCTGCCAACGAATTCCCCTAGGATGTCTATCATCGATCCTACTAAACCACCTTTCAGAGACAGGGAACATCTCTAAAATCCAAATCTGTAGTTATAGAAACAAAAATATCTAAGTCTAAAACAAGTATTAAGAAAAACGATTATAATAAATATAAGTCAAATTATTAATGTAACTTACGTTAAAAGCGAGTAAAAATCCAGATAGTGACATTTTGTTGCTAACTGGGTTCCGTCTGCTAAAAGCGCCTTTCATTTGCTTATATGTGTACTCCCATACGAACGATCCCCATGGATATTCAGAAAACCCATTGATATCGTCGAGTGCACATATAACTTCATCAGAAACATATTGCTTTGCCTGCTTTCCTAGAAACACATACTCAACCATCATAATAAGCGCTATGCGCGCTTTGTCCTCGTCAGGTAGGCCGCGAAATTCATCGTTCCATACCCTGACAACTTCCGACATTCGTACACGAAAAGCCTGACCTTGTGACGGTCGGGCTGGAACAGATGCTGGAAACAACCTTCTGATCAATCTATTTCCAACTACAGTGCTAGAGTCCGGAAGCGGACCAAAAGGGAGTCCGGTGATTAGCATGAACTCCTCCCGGCCGAAATGGCGCACATGATCTCCAATAGAGTAGGTTAACTGCTGGAATTCTGCACCCGAATCCTCAACCTCCCGCGAAAGAAAGT
This sequence comes from Centaurea solstitialis, assembly GCA_030169165.1. Classification (NCBI taxonomy): domain Eukaryota; kingdom Viridiplantae; phylum Streptophyta; class Magnoliopsida; order Asterales; family Asteraceae; genus Centaurea; species Centaurea solstitialis. The sequence continues at coordinate 47,003,397 of CM058043.1, forward strand.
TGCTCACAAGCATAGCATCTCCGGTCTTCCACGTCAGGTCGAGCCAAGGACCGAATGGAGTAAGCCTAAAAATAATCATCGGCCCCTCGTCTAACATTTCCCTAATGTCTGAACATAACGAGTACTTGCTCCTAACCGTCAGGTCAGTCGTTAATACCTATGTCAAAAAAATATTAACGTTATTAAACGGGATTTTGTTTCATAATTCTATCCTAATACTCTATATATATATATATATACATGTGAGGACACATGTGTATATATGTTGTTATTTATGTTATTTCACTTATATATATATTTAATCAAGTTAATTTGAAGTGTATATATGTTGTTTTCATTAAATATTTTTGTCACTATATCCGTTTGTGAAATCCACATTTGAATATTGATAGCATTTTAATTTTGCATTTATTAAACGGGATTTTGTTTCATAATTCTAATATAAAAATTTTTAGTTTTTAGATTGACTCTATATATATATATTTATACATGTGAGGACACATGTGTATATATCTTGTTATTTATGTTATTTCACTTATATATTTAATCAAGTTAATTATTTGTGTATATATGTCGTTGTGATTAAATTTAGTTGTCACTATATCCGTTTGTGAATTCCACATTTGAATGTTGATAGCATTTTAATTTTACATTTGTTAAACGGGATTTTGTTTCATAATTCTATCCTAATACTTTTAACTTGTTACATTGACCTATCAAACCTCTCGGTAATTCCACTAGTCCACACAGCGGTGAGAATGGTAACGCTAAAGCATTTGAAAAACCATTCTCATTCGGTTACCATTTTATAGGCAACCTCCTTAAACCCCCTTAGAGTGCTTATAGTAAGTACTCCCCTGGATTTGACTATCAATGCATTTATACTAATATAATTTACAACTTTTTATATATATATATATATATATATATATATCTAATTGGATGGACATGTGAAGACACATGCTAATGAATATGTCAACTTATTTATGTTACTTCAATAATATATTTTATCTACATGTGTCTTTTCTAAAGTATTTATGTTGGTTCAATTATATATTATCTACATATTTTATCTACATATTAGTTCACTTATATATTTTTTATCAATAGTGCATTTTCTAAAGTTAAGGGGCCAATGGTGCATTTTCTAAAGTTAAGGGGCCAATGGTGCATTTTCTAAAGTTAAGGGGCCAATGGTGCATTTTCTAAAGTTCAGGGGCCAATAGTGCATTTTCTAAAGTTCAGGGGCCAATAGTGCATTTTCTAAAGTTCAGGGGCCAATGGTGCATTTTCTAAAGTTCAGGGGGCCAATGGTGCATTTTCTAAAGTTCAGGGGCCAATAGTGCATTTTCTAAAGTTCAGGGGCCAATAGTGCATTTTCTAAAGTTCAGGGGCCAATAGTGCATTTTCTAAAGTTCAGGGGCCAATAGTGCATTTTCTAAAGTTCAGGGGCCAATAGTGCATTTTCTAAAGTTCAGGGGCCAATAGTGCATTTTCTAAAGTTCAGGGGCCAATAGTGCATTTTCTTAAACACTAATAAATAAACAATTAGATAAACTAATTATAAACACTAATAAAAATCATCTACTAGATAAACATTTAGATAAACAAGATATAAACACTAATAAAAATCATAACTTATATAATTTTTTTTTTAAAATTATCAACTACATAAACAAGTAAAAATCATATAAACAACTAGATATAAACAACTACATATACACACTAATAAAAATCATAACTTATATAATTTTTTTTTTAAAATTATCAACTACATAAACAACTAAAAATCATATAAACAACTAGATATAAACAACTACATATACACACTAATAAAAATCATATACTTTTTAAAAATAACTTATATATAAAAAAATGAGTATAAATTTTTTTTTATAAAGATTTACAACTACATAAACAAGTAGATAATATAACAACATGTTAAAACAACTAGATAAACAATTAGATCCAAACCATCCAACATGTTAAAACAACTATTTTTTTACACGTGTTTAAAAATTTCTAGTGTTCAAAAATAACTTATAAAAACGTGGTTATAAAAAACTAAACAACATACAAGAGCACTTTTATACACAAGTAAACAACATACAACAACAATTTTATACACACGTAAACAACATACAAAAACACGTGAACACATAATGTAAACAACTGAAAATATAGCCACTTACTTGATTTGCCATGATATAAGTAAAATAATCGTCACCCACAAGGAAGAACACGTGTTCTTAAAATAAGATTCTTGGTCCCCCACAAGGAAGAACACGTGAAAGATGTGTTCTTGTCCCCCACAAGCAAAATTCAAGAAAGAAAGAAAAATTAAATAATGTTTTATGGTGTGATGTAATTGTTTAAAGAGAAAACTTGTTCTTGGTCCCCACAGTCAAAACAAGAAGCCAACCAAGAAGAAGAAAGAAGAAGAAAGGGATGTGGTGGGGGTATGTGTCGGCTGAATTAAATAAGACTTAGGGTTAGGGTTTTTTAGGGTTTTCTTCCGGATTGGACACGTGGCCCAATGGGGAGCCGCCGTGTGGGCTCGGGCCGCTCTTCGCGGCCAGGCTGGTAGCGGCCCACGTGGCTTGGCGGGTGAGGTGGCGGGTGAGGTGGCGCTGACTGGATCTCACGTGGACCAATCAGATGCGGGCCGCGGATGGCGGGTGGAGGGGTAGTGGACCAAAAAAAAAACGCCGGAGACCCTTGGTTGTCGCCGGAGAGCGGCCCAAATCGCGGTGGTAGCGGCCGGCGGTAGCGGGTGGCTGTCTATTTTTGTCACCGGAGCCATTTTTTGTCTAAAATAATTATCAACGATTTATTTTTGTCTAAATAAATAATTTTCTCTATATTTTATTACAAAAAATATCTCTAATAAGTGTAAAACTGTGAATATGATTAAAAAATAGGAAGGTCAATAAACCAATAGGTGTATCTATATAACTTTACAAAAAGAGTATTTACACATGATTTGACATGCAACTTAAATAAATAAAACTTAAAAATAATTTGATATTTGATTTAAGTATTTTAAAATAAAAGACGAAGACGTATTTAAAATGTATTAATGTGTAAAGGCTAAAAACAACTAAAATGATGAGGTGTTTCATATAAAGTAAAATGGCGATTCATATTAATTTAATATCTTATTTGTAAATAATCATGTCATTTAACTTCAAGAAAAAAAGAATCTAAAAAAATTATCCCACCGCGCAACGCGCGGTGCACAACACTAGTTTAACCACAATGAAAATCTTGTAATTTAACAACGATGGCAATATTGTAATTTAAACGATTTACAGTGTAAATAAACTTTTTTAATAAAACAATAAATAAAATACCTTAATTTTAAGAGATAAAAAATATCATTTAATTATCAGTGAAATTATTTGACTTTTTTTAGTTAAAGTTATAATAGTTTATAATTAATTAATAAAATAAAATATGTTGATAAAACAAATAAATAAAGTAAGTAAGAAGTAACAAAATATGAATTATGTAATTTGAAAATAAAAAATATAAATGATGGTTTACTATAAAAAGCAAATATGTAATTCAATCAAACATTTTTTGTGAGTTGGCCACTTATTTGTGATGCAAACACAATATAAATAATTAATATATTTTAGTGAGGTGTTTTTAATTAAATGTCTTGTATTTATAGTTATTTTGTGATGAAAAGTTTTAATTTAAATTTTTGAGTAATTTAGTATTTTTAACAGTTTTGTCCAATCATGTTCTTGTTGAACCAAACGTAGGACAGACAATTAGTTTTGTCTCGTTCCGTCCTGTCCCGTCCTATTCAGTCATGTCTAGTCCCATCAAGTCTGCATACCAAACTTTACATTTAAGTTTTTCTACTATACATATCATCATCACACAAAGATATATATAGTACTTTAGCTTTTTCAACCATAGAATATAAAAAAAGGTACCTGGAAAAGAAGGCAGCACAGCAGGTTTGCAAGAAGAAAATAATGAAGAAGATGGAGCACTTGAAAAGGGTTGGAAGAGGCAGCCGTATATGTGAGAGATATATGCAAAAAAAGGGTTCATAAGAAGGGCAATATTGGATTTTTAAAAAGTTAGAGTTGGGCCTTGTTACTTTTCGTCGCTTTCTTCCCAGATTTAGAGGAAAGATATGCGGGGAAAATTATCAATTTCTTTCCCTCCCCTTCCTTTCCTTTCTCTCGTAAAAAATCTTGAGAACACGATTTTTTTTGTTTCCTCCCTTTCCCTTCCCTTTCCATCCCTTTCCTTCCTTAGTTCAGAATCTAATTCAGTCAGGGAAGATATTCTTGAAACTACCATACTTTTTCAAACTATCAAAAAGAATACAACAAATTGTAATTGATAAATGGTGTTTACCAAATTTGAGTTTAATCTAAAGAAAACTTAGGATAAGAACTAAAAAGAGGCAAAAACAACTATAGAGAAAACAACGCACGATATGTTTAATGTACAAATGTTATTTAATAGATATGCATCAAGAGCATGAAAATATATAGGGAAATATATTTTTGTTTAAAACTAAAACTGAAGGTGTTGGATGCAAAATCGGATTGTATCCGAGATCACAAGTTGGTACATAAAATGAAGTCAATGGCAAAGTCAAAGTTGTCAAAGATGTCAAAGTTACTTTAGTTGTTAATTGTTCTTTGTAATAGATTTGTAATGTTAGGGTTTAAAGTGTAATTGTTCAGTAGTTTAGGGTACTAGTTGTTTGGGTATAAAAGCCCTTTTAGATTTCAGTTTACAGTAACGCGCTTCATTGTATACGGAGATTGAATTGAGAGTTCAGAGCTTAACTGTGTGTGTTCTTGGTGCGATTAGTGCATGTAAACCATTTCATCAAGATCTATGACATTTGGCTATTCAATTCATTCTCTAATTGTTTGCATCATGTTTGGAACTTGAATCTGGAACTACAAGTGCTATCAGAGCTGGAAATTCACTGAAATTTGGTATGATTTTTGATCTGTTCTTAGTTCGAAGTTTCGCGATCTGAGGTTTTTTAATTTTCATCAATTGATTATGATTTGGATATGAATTTGATTTGATGATGTTAGGATTGTGTTTTTAGAGTGTTTTACATTGATTTTGAGTCAAAATTCATGGATTAGAGTTGTGATTTTGAAGTTTTTTTCAGATCTGAAAGTCCGAATTCATGGAGTCTGTGTGTTGAGTTTATGTTCATTTAGCTCAAATTGATTGTTTTGGATGAAGATTAAGAGCTTAGATTGTGTTTAGTGTGAGTTTTGGGCTTAATTTTGGTGAAATTTGAAGTTTTTGGGGTCAAATTTGGTGATTTCAGTCGTCTCCCGACTTGAAAATCACGTTCTGTGTTCATCAGCTTGAAAAGACGATTCCCCTGAAAGTCCGAATCGGACTATTCCAAAAGTCCGGATCGGACTATTGTTCTCCGAATCGGACTATCCAAAAGCCGATTCGGACTATCCAAACTCCGATTCAGACTATCTATTCCAATTCGGCTTATCCAATCATCCGATTCGCACAACCTCCTTCTCCGATTCATATTATCTTTCCAACCTCAGCTTACACAAAAAGCCGATTCGGACTACCCAAAAGGCCAATTCAGACAACCTTCTTCTTCGATTCTGACTTCTGAAAATCTGATTCGGACTATCTGTTTAAAGGCCGATTCGGATTATCTAAAAAAAATCCGATTCGGACTATCTAAAAGGCCGATTCGGATTATCTGTTAAAAAAAAGTCTGGAAGTTTTTTTTTTCGGGCGTTTGTTCACATAAACTTTCTTAGACTTCTTATCTGATTTTACGGTCAAAAATATAAGGTGGTGTTTGTTTTTTAAGAGGTGCTGAAGTCTGAAGTCTAATTTCACTTCTGATTTTTAAGAGGTGGTACTGAAATCTGAGACAATTAGACTGTTTGTTTTTATAATCTGTCAAATATCTGAATATTATATAATCATTTATTCATTTGTGTATAACACGATTCTTCTTGTATTTTGTTGGGTTAACTTTTTTATATGTTGGATTTGAAGGACCCTAAAACAATTAATAACTTAAAATAATTAATAATTGGAAGGGTTATATCTTCTCTCCTCACCTACTCCATTTACTCATCCTCATCCTCCATTTGGAAATTCATGCCGTCAATCAGCATCTCCTTGGATCATCGTCAAAATCCAAGCCTTCTATCTCCTTCTTTAAGAAACATTATTTGTTTTTATGTTTACCATCAATGTTCTATTCTTTACTACATCCAGGTATCTTGTATCTTTGTATCTTCTTCTTTCCTTGAAGAACAAGTAGAAGGAAGAGAAATCAAATCTGAAGAGGATAGGTGAAACAACATAAATTTCAGTCCAATAGGGGCGATTTTGGTTTCAGTTGGTTCTGTCTTTATGGTTTTTTGTTTCGATTTTGTGGCTTTCTATTTCGAATCTGTTTTGCAACACTCGTTTTATTTGGGTAAAAAATTTTGATGCTGTTAAAAAGGAGAGATCTTGGTTAAAAAAGATACAAAAAACAAAACCACATGAGAGAAGTGGAGTCGGTGGTAGCTCTGAGCGAATTAGACTTGGGGTTATCACTTTTTTATTCAGATGAGTTTAGGAGATTAGAGGCTCTGAAAACATAAAAGAAACAAACAATCTGAATTCTCAAGTGTCTGACCGATTCAGACAAATGAGCTAATTCAGATCTGAAAGTCTAAAAACAAACAGCACCTAAGTCATTTTTAAGGTCATTTTTTCCTAAAAAATGTCAGTTTTTCCGAGATTTTGGTGATTTTCGAGAAGTTGATTTTTTGGACTAATATTTCAATTTTACAGTCAAAATCAACTTTCAATTTTTTTGAAAAATATTTTTTCTCGGGATTTCACTATTTATCGGTTGACTTTTTGACTTTTTGATCTTTTGATTATTTGACTCTAATCCTGATTATTTTTTTGATTATTTTTTCTCGGGATTATTTGACTTTTTGTAAGAGTTGGTTTTCACTCATCTTGATTTTAAGATCTCAAGCCTTTTAATTTGATCATTGTTCAAAAATTTTGTATACCAATTGGATGTTTTGCTTGTTTACGTTCTAGTTTCGTTTAAGTGACTCTCGAACTTAAGTTTCATATTTGATAAAATGTGGCTTAACGAACTTAACTCAAGGCAACATCTCAAGTAAAGTTTCTCATTTTCACGCCGGTGGAATAAAGTTGCATTATTTTCCCAACCATGCTTACCTGTGTGTTAGTAGCTTACAAACTTAATGGGACTCATAGGTTATTCGGTCGGCTATACGTGACTGTTTGGTAGCGGCTTGATGATATAGAAAGTGGCTTATTCAGTAAGCTTTTAGGAGAGAGCTTTATGCAAAATGGCAAATAATCCAGTTGTGATTTCAAACGATCTGAAACAATATAAGACAAAAAGAGAAAAAAAAGATAAAAGAAAAAGAGGCGAACGATCTCAAACTCAAACAATCCAGATCACTAGGCGATCTCAAACAATCCAAGATTGTTGAATTATTTTATGTGTCAATATTTGATTGGCTCATTTTAGTTTTTTAGGATAAAATCTTATCCGATTAAAAATCAGATTTGTTAGGATCAAATTCTTAGACAAGAATTAACACAACTCAGAATATTATTAAAGAAGTTGCGGAAAAACACTTCAATAACTTTGAAAGAAAACACAATGGATTGCAAATTATCTGTATATTGATTTAGAATCGAATGATTACAAACCAAAGCCCCAATCTGATGAACAACTCTCACCAAACGTGCAATACTTCTCTATCGCAAGGATTTAATAAACCTTGAGGCTAAAATTTCTATCAAACGAAAAACTAACTCGTAATCAGCTAAAACTATCATCTATATATATAGATTACAAGATATGTATTAAGGTAAACAAATCTTCAATAAAAATCTTCAAAGTCTTCGTGATCGTTTTCTTAATATTCTCAAAGACTCCATACCAAACTGTACAACCAAAGCAGTAGTAATAACATAAGAAGGATAAACTAAAACTAGAAGTACTAACTAGCAGTATTAACAAACTGAACTAGCAGTAATAATAGTAGCAGTAATAACATCCTTGGTTCTCCATCAGCAACATTAATCTTTGTAAGTGCAGTAGTAACCACCTTATACCTCCAGCAGTATTAACAACTGTTAACCTTCAAACCCAACAATCTCCCCCTAACTTAACTTCTTACATCAAGCAATTAAGTTCCTCAGTTGATCAATTATCTTCAAATAAGCCCACCTCCCATCTTTGAATCCACCTTGCAAGTCAATCTTTTATCAAGCATGCATTGTAACCTCTCTAAACCATGATTGTAAGTTCCTTCTACTAAATAATACTCAGTTTGAGTACCATTGACAGTTAAACAATAAACCCCAGTATGTTCATATAATTTGAACCCCTCTCTTTTATATATATAGAGGAAAGTTCAAATCGGAACCACTTTTTGGTTGTGAACGTGAGGACAGTCGAGAGCGCGACATGTGGCAGCTTTGAGTGTGGTCCCCCTCTTTAATTCAATGCCCTCCCATGAATCGTGCCTAGTCACCCGCCGTAGACCTGACGTGACGCCTAGTCATCCGCCACGTGTCGCGCTCTCGGCTGTCCTCACGTTCACAACCAAAAAGTGGTTCACATTTGAACCCACCCCTATATTATATAGAATTATGTGTGTGTGTGTGTGTGGGGGGGGGGTCATGGGTAGATAAATATTTAGGTTACCTTAATTTTTCTACAAACCACAAGGTCTATGGTATAGTTACGGAAGTGATTAAAACCAAAATTTTCTATTTTACTATTTCCTCGATAATATATACAATCATATAGTCAATCTTGTATCACACTTAACGTACCTTTTTTCTATCATCTTTTGTAGAATTTTTCTTTCATACTACTATAAATTCATAGTATGTGTGCATTGTATACTACCACCGTACAAATGGATATACCAACTAGCTTCCCTTCATGGCTTCTTTCAATAGCTTTCACTCTCTCTATATCGTTCATGGTATTACAAACCCTAAAACCTAAAAAGAAGTCATCAATGGCTGCCAACATCTCCCTTCCTCCTTCCCCTCCAAGCCTCCCATTGATAGGGAACACATACCAAGTAGTGAGTATAAAAGTCCATCGAAACCTATGGCAACTCGCCCAAAAACACGGCCCCATTATGCTCATCCACATGGGCACCAAACCATTACTCATCATCTCCTCCTTGACTTTTGGCTAAATAAGTCTTGAAAACCCACCACGACGCAATCTCTGTCCGCCCATCGAACCAAGTCACTAAACGACTATCGTACAACCATGCAGACATCACCTTCGGGCCCGATGGCGAGTACTAGAGGCAGATGCGCAAGGTTTTAGTGAATGAGCTAATGGGTCCGAAGAGGGCCACAAGGTTTATCCAAGTGTTGAACATGGAGATCGAGGGTTTGCTCCACATTCTCTCGTCAAATCCATTGAACACTCTGGTTAACCTAGACGATATGGTTTTAGACCTCGTGTATGGGGTCGTGTGTAAGTTTGCGTTCGGTAAGGGCTATTCAGAAAAGCCGTTTAAGGGTGTGACGGTTAAGAAAATGTTGGAAGAGTTGACTACGTTACTTGCGGGTTCGTATTCGGATATGTTACCAAGTTACGGGTGGATTTTGGATAGGTTAATCGGGTGGAACGATAGATTGGAGAAGTGCTACGCTAATTTTGATGGTTACTTCGAAATGATTATTGATAAACATCTTCAAACTGCTGCTGAAATAAACGAGGATGAAAAGGATTTTATCGATTCGTTGATCGAACTATCACAGAATGACCCCGAGTTTACAAAAGACGATATCAAAGCCAATATCTTGGTAAGAATTATTTTGTGTAAATATATTCAAAAGAAGAATTTCGTATTATATTAAGTTATTAAGGGACAAAACATATAAAAAGTTAATTAATTGATCATTCAATTATATTACTAGTCATTGTATATATCTCTAAGTTTTTTTATCAACTAACAACGTCTAAAACTACTTACCTTGAAATCTATGATATTCATCGTCTCTCACGGACTCGTTTTATTATTCCATCCACATGAATTCAATTTTGTATTAGAATATAGTAGGTTTCTTGTTATGAACTTATAAACCACTACCATATAAATTCAATTTCTGAATTAGAATGTTGTAGCTAGTTACTACTTATGACTTAAATAACTTATAGAACAATTAATTTTGCATCTCGGATAAATGTGTTCTAGTATAATGTTAAAATGTATTTTATTGATATAAGATACTTTTTTTTTCAAATTATATCACACATATATAAAGACTAACATGATGTTTTTTAAAAATTTTTGGTCTAAAAACTTGTCAGGGCCGCCATAAACGTTGTATTAACTTATTGAACACCTTTACATATGATATATTTGTTTAGTCATACAAAACATTTAGACATATCTGATTACTTATAATCAAAGATGATGTTGTAGTGTAGTGTCTTTGTTCTTTTCCATATATTTAATCGTTTATCAACGAAACTTATTATGGTAAATACATGTCCAGGATGTACTTGGTAGTGCAATCGACACCACTATCTCGATGACTTTATGGGCAATGGCCTCGATCCTTAGAAACCCACGAGTGATGCAAAAGTCGCAGACGGAAATTTGAAGTTGTGTAGGGAGAAAACTAAAAGTATAGGCATCCGATATTGAAAATATGACATACTTGAAAATGGTAATGAAAGAGTCATTATGATTGTACCCGGCTTCCCCATTGTCGTTTCCACGTGATTGCTCAAGCCATTGTAAAATCGGTGGCTACAACGTGCTCCCAGGGAAAGTTGTTGTCATCAACGGATGGGGAATTGGAAGGAGAGACCAAACGAGATCTATCCAGAGAGGTTTGAGAATATAGAGGTGGATATTCTCGGAAACCATTTTGAGATGGTACCCTTTGGAGGAGGCCGACGATCTTGCCCAGGGATGAACTTTGCTATGTCGATGGTAGAGTGGACTTTAGTAAACCTCCTTTGTCGGTTTGATTGGAAAGTTGCGGGTGGCATCAAGAATGAAGATTTGGACATGGAAGAGAAGGGTCTCGTCCTTCTTTGTAAGAAATCACCTCTTTGTCTTGTGCCTATTAAGCACAATGGGCAAAACTAGTATTCTTACTCGTTTTTCACAAAAATAAGTTACATTGATCTCAAATAACCATGCTGCTTATTTCATCATAATGCTCGATGCCTAAAAATATTTGACATAGAACTATATTAAGAAGTTCATCAAGTCATATTAAATATTACCGGTAGATGTTATGGTTGCCACACTAAAAATGGGCTATAGTGAGAAGCAAAAGTCCTCACCAAATGTCAAAATGTCCTCACTAAAGATCTATAGTGAGGACATGTCCTCACCCTAGTTTTCTCACTACACGCCCGACCCTAAAGGTAACTAGTGAGGACCATTTTGCTTCTACGGTGAGGACGTCCATCTGCCATAAATTAAATGGAAATGAAATTACTATTCGTTATCGGAAGGACATGTCATCGCTATAACTAATTATAATAATTAGAATATAATTACCTATAGTGAGCATATGTCCTGACCATAGCTAATTTAACATAATTACGCCTAATTGAAATAATTACCTAATTATAGTAATTAGAAAAGCTACGGTGAGAATAATTTAATTTTCTGTTGTGAGGAAATGTCGTCACCAGAGATTATTACATTAAAAAGAATATATTTACCTAAAGTGAGGACATGTCTTCACTATATGAATCTTTAATAAACAAAAGTGTATTTACCTATAGTGAGGACATGTCCTCACAATATGTTTATTTTTATTTTAGCAGGACCCTCCTGTATTTGGTATTTCCTGCCCATTTTTTGGGCTATATTTACCTGTTTTTCACAGTTCCAAAATTTCATACATCATCAACAAAAGATCATCAATATAACCAAAAGATCATCAACATCCTAGAGTCACCAAAAACAAGTGTCAAAGTAGTAATATTTAATTTCAACATTCTAGAGTCACCAAAAGATCATCAATATACTAGAAACGCCTCTTCAACGCTCGCTCTCGTCCTCTTCATCGCTATATTCAATTTCAATGTTGTTAGCTTTCAAACAACGTAGAAGAGCGTTGAATTTAGACTCCGATTGCGCATTTGACTTGGCCATCATCGCATCAACCTCGGCTTGCGTGTAAAAACATTCTTCAGTTGATCGAGGTCGCTCGGCTAAGACAATTGATGCAGAATTGGTACGACGTATAGCTTGCCCGCGTCCTCGCTTGTGCCCACGACGCGTTCCCAACACTTGTTCCATGATTTGCTCCTCGGTCAATGGGTTGGGAAGATCAACTTGTGCCTCTTTTAATGCCAACATTTGTTCCTATTTAGTTACAAAGAAAAAATAATTGATATTAGTATGTTTTATGTAATTTTATACATTAAGTAAGAGAAATTACTTACGAATTGATGTTGAGCAAGACTACCAACGGGAAAGTTCCCATTTCGTATATGATATTGACGAAAACTGTCAATAAGGCTTGGAAATGCACCCTCAACTTTGCACTATAAAACAAATTAAAATAAACATCGATTAACATATATATATATATATATATAACACTAATGAGGAAAGTTCAAATGTGAACCACTTTTTGGTTGTGAACGTGAGGACAACCGAGAGCGCGACACGTGGGGGCTTTGAGTGTGGTCCCTCTCTTTAATTCAATGCCCTCCCATGAATCGCGCCTAGTCATCCGCCGTGGATCTGACGTGGCGCCTAGTCATCCGCCACGTGTCGCGCTCTCGGTTGTCCTCACGTTCACAACCAAAAAGTGGTTCACATTTAAACCCACCCCTAACACTAATATATTAAAAAAACCACTTATATGAAGCCTTGTATCACAAACTCACAAAATACATAGTAATGACTCATAAAAATACACATCATGCTTAAAAACATAGCAAAAACTTATAAAAAAAGCCCAAATAAAATAGCCCCTTAAACATTATATCATATTTCAAAAACTAAACAAGAACGACCCCTTAAAACACCCTCTTAAAAACACTGAAAACACAGCCTTAAAATAGCCCCTTAAACATATATCGTATTTCATAAGCAAACAAGAAACAACTCTTAAAAACGCAGAAAAACAGCCCCTTAAAACAGCCCTACGAAACAGCCACTTAAAACAGCCCCATGAAACAACCCCTTATTAAAACATCCCCTTAATTTAGATATAGAAATGACTTACCCGTTCAAATCGCATCTCAGCATATGACTTGCTACCTTGGTAACTTGGGTATGGTTGCTTGGCTTTATTAGCCGAATTCACCTTCGCTTTATGAACGTTTTTTTCTTTTGTGTAATAATCAAGAAGGAGATTCCATTTTTCACTAGTCATGTCCAGTGGTGGTTGTTGGCGAAGTGCTTCCACACATTCGTGCCCCCCCTATCTGGGTAAAATAGCATTCCTTAAATTTATTCTTGTTGTTTGAATAAATTTTGGCACATAGCGTCGACACCCCCCAGTCACAACTTTTGTAGCCACTATTTGGTCACCATCCAAGTACGGTCCCATGTCAAAGTACATCTGCAATTTATAAAAAATAATAAGCAATGTAGTATATTTTTTACAGTTTCAATATATAATACAATCGTAACCTTGATTTGGGGCCATATGGCGGTCTTAAACTTTGTAGGGACTACCTCCCAAGAATCATAAGTGTAAGGCACGTCTTACGTCAAAGTTACCCCAAACAAGTTTTTGAAATCTTTAGCATAAGTATTAAGGGGACGACATGTCTCCTGGTCATCCAAGTCAAAGATGATAGGCAATTTCTTAAAATTGTTCGCTTCCCACAGCTTATGGAGCTTGGCATTTGTGGTCTTGCCACGAGCGTTTTTTGAGCCTACAAATTCAAAGAAAAAAATTAAATAAGTACAAGTAAAGAATGTTCAAGTGCATGTAACAATTTCTTACCGCTAGCTGCACAACCTATAACCGGTTGTGATCCTACTAGTGGAGGATCAGCACCGCCATCCCCACCATGTGCCACGGCAGCCATCTGAAAAATCAAATACAAGAATACGATCCTACAAAATTAGCATAAAATGCTTGATTTTAAGATCAATACAAATACATTAATTAAAATTAGTGTCTTTTTACAAACATAATTTCAATTCAGTCGGATTCATCACTAGAAATAGTGCATGTAACAATTTCATCATCAGAAGTATCCCTATGGAGATCCTCGTCTGCAGCATCAACAAAATCATCATCATCCTTGCGAGCAAGAGTAGGAATTTCTTCAACTTCGGTTGCTTCACCTATACTCAAACTAGTATAGGTTAGACCATCCAAATTAGCAGACAATGCAACATCATTTGAATTATTGTCATGTATAACATCTTCTTCAATGACTTCTGCAATTATATCCCCGTCCCAGATCTTTCGATGATTCACCTCTTGAACGACCTTCCAATAATCTTGGCTTTTAGACGGGTCTTGAAGGTAAAAAACTTGGTTTGCTTGTATTGCAAGGATGTATTGGTCTTCTTTATACCATTCATTTTGAGTAGAAATACTGGTTATGTTATTTTTATGACACAACGACGGTTATCAGTTCTGAACCATTTACATCGAAACAACACAACCTTACAACCACTTAAATAGACTAGCTCCAGAATTTCTTCAAGCAGACCATAATACAAAATTCCTTCGGGCCCAGGAGTTGAAACTCCACTGTTTTGAGTTGTACGTCTTGTATCGCGACTGTGAACAACAAACCTCACACCATTAACTATGCAAGCGGTGTAAGTGTTTGCAAACATTGGTCCATTAGCTAAAGCATGTAATTCAAAACCACAACGTGATTCATCGACTACTCTAAGCTGATTGATCTATGAAAAGACAAAAATATATAAGATTGATTAATAATCGTTATTTTATTTTAATTAGGAAGTTTATACAAAGAGTTTACCTTATTCTTAAACCAATCAGGAAATGTTGTTTGTGAATCATTCCCAGGCATGGCAGTAGTAAATTCACTGTAAATGTTATTGATTTTTGTATAAGCATAAAAAGAATAAATTATGAAAACATATTTTGCAATAAAAACACTCACGTCATGTATTCGTCGATCTCAGGATTGTTGTGAAGTACAAACCATTGTACTTTCGCCTGAAGTATGTGAGTTAGCTCCGTAGCTACACTTTTACTAATTGGTGTGCATACGGATCGAAACACATGCAACTCACGTGTTGGAAATGGATCATCCTCATTTCTGTCCGGACGATTAAATCTCGTTGATACATTCTGAAGATACATCGAACAGAAAGTTAACGCTTCTTCTGCAACATACCCCTCCACTATAGAACCTTTAGGCCTAGCTTTATTTCTGACATAGTATTTTAACTTCTTCATGCATCTTTCAAAAGGATACATCCACCTCATGTAAATAGGACCACCTTGAATAGCCTCTTCGGGTAGATGCATAACCAAATGAATCATTATGTCAAAAAATGCCGGAGGAAAAATTTGCTCGAAAGTACACAGGATCTTGATCAACTGCTCTTTAGCATCCTCCATGTCACATCTTATCAGGCTTCGAGCACAAATTTGCTTAAAGAATGAACAGAGCTTGATTATCGGTGTTGAAATAGTTGGATCTAAGTACCCTCGAACTCCAAGCGGCATCAGTCGTTGCATCATTATATGATAGTCATGAGACTTCATTCCCAATATGTTGTCCTCCGTATCAGAGACTTTCTGCTTAAAGTTTGATCCAAATCCATCAGGTAGCTTAACTCCCTTAATGAATTTACAAAAAAGTCTTCTGTGTTCACGTGTGAAAAAGAACTTGGGATGAGGCTTTAAAAGCTTAAAATTTTCTTCTTTGAGCCACAAGTCTTCTTGAATCATCAACTTTTCCAAGTCTTTTCTTGCATTGGTAGTGTCTTTGGATTTATCATTCATTAACAAGGTACCAAGCAAACTCTCACATACGTTTTTTTCGATATGCATGACATCCAAATTGTGTTTTAATTGAAGAGAAGACCAATACTCAAGCTCGAAGAATATTGATCATTTACTCCAATTCAATTCATTTGGTTCATGCTTTCTCTTTGAAGCCTTACTACCCCCATAACTAGGATGTTTCCCCGGCGTACGTAGCGGTAAATTATTAAGTTGCTCTAAGATTTCTGCTTCATCAAAATTTCTAGGACGACTTCTAGTTTCGACATTACCATTGAACTTCTTGTCCTTTCTCCATTTATGGTTCTGGGGAAGGAATCTTCTACGACCAACATAAGAGATTTTCCCTAACACACGAGTAGATGGAGTGTCGACATTACATGTAGGGCATGCTAAGTATCCTTGACCACTCCATCCAGACAAATAATGGCGAGCAGGAAAATCATTGATGGTCTATAAAAGCATTGCACGCATTTGGAAGACATAGTTTGTAGCAGTGTCTCTCGTTTGGACTCCATGAGACCATAAACTCTTCAATTCATCAACCAACGGCCTGAAATAAACATCAATGTCCTTCCCAGGTGATTTGGGGTCAGGAATTAACAACGTCAACATCAACGAAGACTCTTTCATACATAACCATGGGGGCATATTGTATGTTGTCAATATGACCGACCACATGCTGTAAGACAAACTTATGTTGCCATATGGATTGAAACCATCAGTAGCCAACCCTAGTCTGACGTTTCTAGTTTCTCTTGCAAAATCTGGATACCTTTGATCAAATTCTTTCCATGATGTACCATCAACTGGGTGACGCATCCTACCATCCTCCATGCACTTTCTAGTTCATGCCAAGCGAGTGAAATCGGTGGTGGGAGAGTGATATGGGGACGTTTCAGATGAAGCCGAGCGAGGGTTTTGGGAACGATTGAGAGATTGTTGAACTAAATTAGGGTTTCCTTCATATAATAGGATTTTTCACAAAACACCCTCATCTTTTAAAAAATGTTCAAAAAGAGCTTCAAAACTTTCTATTTTCATCAGTTTTTTTGTGTCTTTGCATCTCTATATTGAGGACACATCCTCATTGAACGTTTATCATTTATTCGTCTCCCATATAGCAAATTTAAAAAACCTATAGTGAGGATGATAACTCCAAAATTATACATGTTTTGGTAGTTCTGTTTTGTAATGTTTGACCCCGTTTTGACCCATTTTCTGGATGTTTTACTCACAAAAGCTATTAAATATTGGTTCGTTAAGTGGTTCGCGCCGCGAAGCTGCTGCTTCGCGATCGTGAAGTGGGTCGACAGCTTTTATAAATACTGGCTTCAAACCTGGTTTTGAGATATAGAATCATAAATTAGATAGCTTTATTCCAGAGTCAGTTTGCAGTAAAAGTGAGAGGAGAGAAAGATTTTATGAGCATAGAACGTGAGAAGATTATCACCCGGAGTCTGCTATCCGGTATCCGATCATCTCCAGTTTCACGGTCTGTCTAAAGTCTGTCTTTTTATTCTTTGTTTGCTGTTTTTAGTCATGTCTAGTGAGTAGTAGTTTTGTTAGTGCTTATTATGGTTGTGATGAACCTTGTTGGATGATGTTTTGATACTTAATTGATTTAGTAGTTTTGTTTGATTAATTGAATGTTTGTCTTTGATTCCAAGTTAATGTTTTGACTGTGGCTTTTCTGAACTTGTTGGTTGGGTGTATCTATTATTGGATAGGTAGACTCCTTCGGGCTAAACAACCTTCGTTATCTCTTACTCCGGTAAAACGGAGTAAAGTGGTAATTAGTGTGCTTGAACAATAAGTAGACTATTTAGTAAGATCCCACAACCTAGCATTAATTAGGATAACTTTTGTTAAGATAACCAGTCTTTGCAATTGGGCCGGGAAACCAACCTGGTTTATAATCAGAGATAATACATGTTAGAGTGCTTCTAGCTTAAATTCCTACAATAGTCAAATAAACCACACTTTTGTGATTTAAATAACTCATTTATAAGGGGATTCAACCTAAACCATAATAAGTATTATCTTTGTCAATTATTGTTTCAAGTAAAGTTTTAGTCTTTTTCTATTTTAAATTTGCTTTCAAAAGAAAACCCCCCTTTAGGTTAATTAAGCTTTATAAGATTTGTTTTGAATAACTTGACTGTTCCCAGTGGTAAGAACGATACCCGAACTTTCCTAGACTATATTGTTATCGATCAGGTACGCTTGCCTGTGAATGGTGATTGGTTAAGGTTATTTTGTGGTTAAACTTGGTTCTGTTTTAATATATAGTTTTTACACCATCAGAGGACATGTCCTTTCTAAATGTAAACCGCCATTTTATTTATTTTTTGGTGGGTAACTTATTCTTTATAGGGTTAATTTCAGATATGCCCTTATTAAAACTCAAAATATCATATTTACCCAACTTAAACTATAAATATCATATATACCCTTCCTAACCAATTAAAATATCATATTTACCCAAATGTAATTTTTAATCAAATTTAATAATTAAAAATAGTTAAATGACTATTATACCCCTTTTAAATCTAAATCCATTAATATCATATATGCCCTTTCTAACTTATAAAAATATCATATTTACCCAAATAACTAGTTTTGTTAATTTTTAATCATTTTAAATTACATTAAATTATCAAATATATTCTAAATAAGTTAAGTAGAGGTATAAAGCATATGTTATAATCCATCATCAATTTAAGACAATTGATATGTGCAAGTTCTTCTACTTTTATACCATTATCATCATGTATAAAAACAAAATCAAATCCTCAATCTTAAAAACTAAAACTTTTATCGTGGCATTCTTTTGTACCGACAAAGAGCAGTGGCTTCGTGAAGTAGTTTTATGCAACAGCTGGACCTAAGGTGGATTTGTAATTTTCCAATCACTACTAACTTGCTGATACAAATGAAGCATGTTGAATATCATAATAACTCTCACCTAGAAATGCATTTTCAATACATTTAGTCAACTAAATTATGCATAAAAGATCTCCCATGAACTATTTTTTTTTTTGGAAACGACAGAAAATTTTATTACCAAAACCCTAAAAAATTCCCAAGTACAAGTCAAATACAAGCCACAGTCGAATTTAAAGCAGCACAACAGCTCGGAAGCGATCAAAACACAGTCCCTGCGGCCTCTGCCAATGTTAAAACCCAGAGAAAATCGTGAAATTTAGCTGCTGCAGGTTGGAGAAACAGTTGGCGAGAACCAAACCATACTTACCTGCATCGCCTACGCTGCCCATACCTCTGTTACGAATCCCTTTGTAAGCTTTATTCATACCTGTCCCGGATCAAACTTCCATCTCACCTTTTGCTCAGTCTGAGTCCGCACTGAGACAACAGCGATATAGTCCCCAAGCGGGAGCTGTATCTGAATTTCAAAGCAGGCATGTCCGCAAATTGCTGCCGAAACAGTCTTCTGAAGTTCAGATAAACCCCGATGTTCTATCCTCCTCATTCCTTTCATTCTTCTCCCGCTGAACCAGCCTGAAATTCGCTTCCAACATAATGATTACCTTTGTGGCATCATCATCAAGGCTGTTGAACACCGAATTTTCTACAACCCTACCAAGTAAAACAAAATAATGTCCGAACGCATGAAATTGCGAATAGATTTTGGCAAATGTTTGATACTCTTCATCTTACAATAACAAGAGAATGACACCAGGTTTTCATCATTCCACTACTCTGTCCATCACAGGCACACCATATAATTTTCAATTTATTAATACAAGCTTCATCATGTACTTACGTCGCCATACTTCTTTGAAACCCCACAAATTAGTCTTCTCTGCAAACCATTTACCTAAAATATATTAGTAAAAACTTCAAGATTTCAAAAGTTTCATCAATTCTACTTAAAAGAAACAAAATTCAAAAAGAAACCCTCACCAGGTTTTCAAAGTTTCATCAATTACATTAGGAAAAATAAACCTAACTAGCATCAGGAGCACACCATGGCCATTCAAAAAGAAAACCATCACCAAAAAGACCCTACATGCTTCGTAAATCAGCAGAAACCCATTATTACTCATCATCCTATGTCCGAACATCAAATGTTCCTTTTACCTAATGCAGCCGTATATCTAGATGACATGAATCGAAACCTTCCCACATGAATATATTGATGGTCAAAACAAAAATCTAGGATTTTAAGGCAATAAATACGACTTTGATTATTGATAAGCAAGAGTCTATTTTCATGATCGATAAGCAAGAGTCGATTTTGATCTACCTTAATCCATAAAACATCAAGAAGAAAACCCATGATGAACAAGCAAGAATCGGTAATCGGTAATGAGATAATCGATTTTGGAGATTGATAAGTGATGCGGTAATTATCGTATATAAAAAGCGAAACAAGTTTTAACCTCTAAAGCCTAGCCACTGTTACCACATTCATAGGCAAGCGTACCTGATCGTGAGTAATATAGTGTAGGAAAGTCCAGGTATCGTATCTACCACTGGGAACGATCAAGTTATGTAGACTAATAATCTTAACTAGTTTAATTAATCTAAAGCTATTGGGGGGTTTTATGAAAACGGTTTGAATAATTAAAAGACAACTAATTGAACAACTAATTAACTAAGAAGCAAAAGACAACTGATTTAATTAACTAACTAGAAAACACAAAGAAAGTAATTTAAACTTTATAAGAGGAAAACAATAGTACTTATCATGGTATAACGACTTCCCAAGTGGATGATTTAAATTAGCTAAAGGTATGGTTGTTTTTGTTATTGTAGGAATTTAAGTCTGGGACACCCTAACATGCGATCATTACGGTTGTCAACTAGGTTGGTCTTCCTAGTCCTAATACATAGACTGATTGTCAGGCAATCTAGTACCAGCCACCCAATTCTATCACCATTGCACGGAATTCTACTATCTGGTTGCTCTCGGTCTGAGCTAACCACCTAAAACAACTCTCCGGGTTTCCGAAGGGAAGGTCAAGAAAGGTTGATTAACCTATCGGAGTCTATCTATCTAAGTCAAACAGATACACCCAACCAACAAATTCAAATATCCATACAATACGAATCAAACCGGAACCGTAAAACACATTCAATAAACCAAAAACAAACCAATAAACATTAAATCACAAAAACATCATCCACAAGGTTCATCTACCACAATAAGTACCACTAAAGAAAACTACTCACTAATCATAACTAAAACAGCAAAAACAAAAGTAGAGATAGACATTATACCGACAGTACAACGATAGATGATCTAGAATCAAACTGGCAGCGTATCGGCACAAATCTCTCTCTCTCTCACTCAAGCTAAACCGACCCGAAAAGATCTAATAATGTAAGAATATGGAGCAGGATTGTAGCTTGATTATTGAAGATGATTTTTGGACTGAAGGAGGAGATCTGTATTCAAAAGGCCATCCGGAGCTCGTTTCGCGATCGCGAGGCTGCGGTCTCGCGGCGCGAGACACTTAGTCAAACCCTCGGGTTCCCATCTTTGCGAACTTGGCGACGCCAAACTTTAAAACTCGCAGACGCGAAATGCCCACTGGATTGAGTTTTTCCAATTTCCACGTTTTTTCGCCTTTTTCCGTACTTTTCCGTTCCACGGCCTCCAAAACCTACAAAAGTGAGAATCAGTCCAAAACATGAGTAATCAGATCAGAAATGGGTGAGAAATGGGGTAAAATCAGACAATTAAGTACGACCAAAACATGTATAATTTTGGTGTTATCAAAATCCCCACACTTAAGCTTTGATTGTCCTCAATCAAAAGACTGAAAGATAAGAAAAATAATGCCAAAATTATCTCCACCCAAGATCATCCAAGAAAACAAAGACTACTCACACAGTCAAACACAAGAACAAGATATATCAAGCAATCGGATACCAAGATCAACCTTTTACCCTCACAAAGTATGAATGATAATTTAAAGTGTATCTCTCGGGGGGTAAAGGTGTATGTATGATAAGTGATCACACCAATACTCGACTAATTCCCGCATGCATAAGCTTGTCACCAAATCTAATCTCCACCACTGAGAAGTTGTCAACCGTCAAGAGGACTTTAGGGTTGTAATGTTAGGCTAAGGGTAAAGGGTAAGATAAAGGATATATAAGTGACTAAGAATTGCAACAAAAACTCAGAAACTCAATCAGTAATGATCCAACACTTTTGAGAGAAATCTGACTTTTGGAATTATGCACTTTTCTCGGGATGAGCTTTTTCTTCCTTTTTAGCATCGGCCTAAGCATATTGCTTATTTGTGGCTCGAATTTTTTTTCTTTCTTTGCACATTTGACTCTTTTTCTTTTCTTTGATGCTTCTTTTCTTTCTTTTCTTTGAGTCATTATTTTCTTTTCTTTTCTTTTCTTTTTCCTTTCCAAATCAATCCCGCTTTAATTGTCAGATATGAAAAATATGGATCACAACATCTCGAGTTCTCAAATTTAAGTCACGGCCAAAAGATAGATAAAAAGATAGACTAAAGGATATATGGTGATAAGGGTAAAGAAATGAAAGGCTAAGGCTCAAAAATGGTTTCAAGGGTCAAAGTACTAAAGGTGAGTACTTTCAAACATTCGGCTATGCAAATTAAATAACCTTAAGATGAGGTTATCTAACGAAGGCTAAAAGGGTTAGAAACGAAGGCTAAAAGGGTTAGAAACGAAGGCCTCTATCAGTGCAATGGTGATAAATACTTCTCTTATGTGGTCTCGACAAGCATTCAAGTGACAAGTTCTACCTTGGGTCAAAGTCGGTATTCCTCACGAAATAATAAACAATTAGGCTCAAACTCTCAAAGGAATATGCAATTGGTATTCCAAGGCATCTTTTTACTCAAATAATCCCATTCAGTGTTCTCCTACGCAAGCAACTAAGTTCCAAAAACAATCTTAGATTTCGAAAAAAATTGGGGTCAAGTCTCAAAGCTTTCAAAAATTTGAAAAACGACAGATCAAAAAGCAAAAAGTGAACCCATTTAAACAGATAAGTCTACATAACCCCCTCCCCACACTTAAAATTTGCAGTGTCCTCAATGCAACAATCAAAACAATTAAGGAGTAATTGGGAAAAAGAGAAACTTCCCGGGTTATGTGACGTGATCTGATCTGAGAGAGAGTATTCCAGAATCGTGCTCGGTTCAAGATCATAAACGGCTGTATCTAAAACCAAAAAGAAAAAAGAAAAAAAGTAAAAGAACAAAATAAAAATAAACCAACTAAAGCTAACAATTAAAAGTCTTAATCCTAAGCAAACCAAACAAACAAAATAAAGAAGTTCAACCAAACAAACCAAACAGAAAAATAAAATTGTTTAGACAACCATATCGAAGGATAGAGATAAAAGAGATAGAGATCAATAAGGGCCACGAGGTTGGTTCCGCCAATCCTCGAAAGTAGGGAAACCGGGCGGTGCATCCTCGGAGTACGGCCAAAATGGTGATGGAGCATAAGCGGTGTTCGGTTGAATACCGAAGTGGGAGGCCATTTGGTTCATCAATGCACTTTGCCAATTCGCTTGGTGGAGAGCCTCCGTGGTGTTGTACTCCATGTGTTGATGATGCTGGCCGTAGGACAAAGACATCTCCGAGAGTCGGGTACTTAAATCTTGATACGCCGAATATGCCGTCCAATCCGCCGGTTGTTCTTCCTTGTTCACCCCACTCGTGCCACCGGTCTCTTGCATGCTCCTCGTCTCTCTCCTCGTCCCATAAGCTTGTGGATTGTGAATCCACGTGTTCCGATCTCCACAAATCAAATGATCCACCATCGCTACACCCATTCCACAGAGTTGGTCCATATCGATCAAACCCATCTCAGCGAGGCTCGTCATCGAAGCAATAGCACCCTCGGTTAAAATGCCGAAGTGCTTGGCAAGAAGCGTAATGTATTGGCCACCAACCATTTTGCTTCCCTCACGATAACCACCCCATTTAGCGAGTTGCACGATAATGATGTACGGGCGTTCGAATACTTGTCATCCGTGGAAAGTTGCTCAAGAAGCCAAAGATCATAAGTAGAGACCTTTTCCTCACTCGAGGAACGAGCATTCACCACGTGAATGAGCATGCGGTGCAAAAGTCGGTCCGAAGAAGCGAGAAAACCTTTAACCTTGAGATTGTTGCCATAATCGCCATCACCCAGAATCGCCCAAGCCAATCGAGGATCAAAACCGTCTTGCCTCTTCGCACTAGCCTACATGTACTCCACGAAACCGGGATCATCGACCTCGGCTTGGGTGTAGATCCCCAAAGCCATGGCAAACTCGTTCAATGAGAGCGATCGCCAAACTCCACCAAGTCGAAATGTCATGCACGATTGGTAGAACTCCTCACGGGCCTTTTCGGCGTTGAAACGGAAAGTGGTCACGAACTCAATGATAAGCTCGCGATAGAGGGTATTGACAATGTCAAATACACGCTCCCAAACATGGCATATGTAATACTCGATGCCATCTTCATCATAGGTGTGCTTCTCGAGTATCGGCTTGATGTTGTTCTCAACTCCCATGGATCGAAGAAGGTTCCAATCGACTCTCCTCGGCACGAAAATTTGACGGGTGACAAGCCGGTTAACTATGTCCCGGTACTCCTTACACTTCGGAGCGTTCAACGTGGGATCATTCATAAAATGGGTGAATGCATGGCTCCCATCCGGTGCACGGAAAGTAGGAGCGGTGGAGGTCGATGAACGGTCTTTTGTCTCTACAAAAATTTAAAACGAAATTGTCTTAGCTAGATGTGATCGATAAATGCAAGACAAAATTCGAACATAGCTTAACCCCAACGAGACAAAACCTCCATGACTAACAAGTTCAATCTAACGAATGCATGCGTGAAAAATCCAAATCAAAGGGGGTGTGTAACATTCCCACACTTGAACTTTTAGTCAAGCTCCCAATAAAACTTAAATCTAGCTAGTTCAAACAAAGGTGGGGGATTTTGGTGCAAAATCCCCACACTTATCATCAAAGCATAACCAAACTAGATTCAATCATTAATATCTCATGCTAGAATGAAATTGCAATCAAAACTCATAGCGTGCATCAAACAATAACAACAATCAATCAATGGAGTTTCAAGAATAAACTTAAATCTATGAAAGCACAAAAACACCATTGATGCCCAAATTCAAGATCAAATCTCACCAAATCAAGCTAATCCAACGAAATTAAGTTAGGAATCATACCTTTGACGCCATGGATAATGAAATTGAAGCTCAAGAAATTTGATTTTCGCAGGTTCGTGAAGGAAAGTCGTGGCGCCTAGAGAGAAATTAGGGTTGTGTACTTTGAAAAAGTGAGAAAGAAGGGTTTTAAAACCCGTCTGCACCGATTTTGCATCGCTAAACAATAGGTTTCGCGTCGCAAAACGTGCGGTTATCGATAAAATTGCCCTAATTCAAAAATGTCGCGTCGCGAAGCGGACCTCTCGCGCCGCAAGAATCGAAAATTTTTACCTGATACAAAGGAAGGCTGGTTTCGCATCGCCAAGTTTAAAAACTGGCGACCGCTGATGCGGTAATTATTGTATATAAAAAGCGAAACAAGTTTTAACCTCCAATGCCTAGCCACTGTCTTACCACATTCACAGGCAAGCGTACCTGATCGTGAGTAATATAGTATAGGAAAGTCCATGTATCATATCTACCACTGGGAACGGTCAAGTTTACGTAGACTATTAATCTTAACTAGTTTAATTAACCTTGACTAGTTTAATTAACCTAATGCTTTGGAGGGTTTTTATGAAAAAAGTTTAATAAATAAAAAGACAACTAAATTAACTAAGAACTAAGAAAGCAAATAGAAGATTATGTAAAACTATATGAATGAAAACAATAGTACTTATCATGGTATAGTGATTCCCCAAGTGGACGATTTAAACAGGCCAAAGATTTGGTTGTTTTGGTTATTGTAGGAATTTAAGTCTAGGACACCCTAGCATGTGACTATTATGGCTATCAACTAGGTTTTTGATCCTCCTAGTCCCAATACATAGACTGTTTGTTAGGCAATCTAGCACCGGTCACCCAATCCTATCTCTATTGCACGGTATTCTACTACCTGGTCGCTCTCGGTCCGAGTAACCACCTAACACAACTCTCCGGGTTACAAAGGGAAGGTCAAGAAAGGTTGATTATCCTATCGGAGTCTATCTATCTTGGTCAAACAGATACACCCAACCAACGAGTTCAAATAACCAAACAATATGAATCAGATCGGAACCATAACATACATTCAATGAACCAAAAACAAACCAATAAACATTAAATCATAAAATCATCACCCACAATGGTTCATCAACCACAATAAGTACCACTACTGAAAACTACTCATTAAACATAATAAAAACAGAAAATATGAGAGTAGAAACAGAGATTATACCGACAGTACAACGACGGATGATCGAGAATCGAACCCCGCAGCGTATCGTCACAATAAGAACTACACAAATTTGACTCTCTATCTCACTGTCTATCTATGTGTCTCTATGAAAACTGAAGGAGGAGGCCAGCATTTAAAAGGAGAGATCAGAGCCCATTTCTCGATCGCCAGACGGCATACTCGCGGCGCGAAGTACTTAGGTCAAACCCTGGATTTCGAACTTGGCGAACTTGGCGGCGCCAGACTTGAAACTTCACGATCGCTAAATGGCTACTGGATTGAGTTTGTGCAATTTTCATGTTTTCTCGCCTTTTTCCGTACTTTTCCATTCCACGGCCTCCAAAACCTATAAAAGTAAGAATGAGTTCAAAGTGTGAGTAAATAGACCAGAAATGGGTGAGAAATGGGGTTAATTCATTCAATTAAGCACAACCAAAACATGTATAATTTTGGTGTTATCAAAATCCCCACACTTAAGCTTTGATTGTCCTCAATCAAAAGACTGAAAGATAAGAAAAATAACGCCAAAATTATCTCCACCCAAGATCATTCAAGAGAACAAAGCATACTCACACAATTGAACACAAGAACAAGACACATCAAGCAATTGGATACCAAGATCATCCTTTTACCCTCACATAATATGAATGACAATTTAAAGTGTATCTCTCGGGGGTAAAAGTGTATATATGATAAGTGATCACACCAATACTCGACTAATTCCCGCATGCATAAGCTTGTCACCAAATCAAATCTCCACCACTGAGAAGTTGTCAACCGTCAAGAGGATTTTAGGGTTGTAACGTTAGGCTAGGGGTTAAGGGTAGGATAAAGGATATATAAGTGACTAAGGGTTGTAGCAAAAACCTGAAAACCAATCAGTTTAAGATCCAAATTAATCATCTGACTTTTGAGATTTTTAGAGCTCGGGATTTCTATCACTGTCACTTTTATATCAGCCTAAGCATATTGCTTATTTGTGGCTTCGATATTTTTCTTTTCTTTTAAGCACATCGACTCTTTTGATTTTTCTTTTTGAATGAGTCGTTTTCTATCTTTCTTTTCTTTCTTCTCTTTTCTTTTTCAAGCTCTCTATTTTTTTCTTTTATTGAGTAGCAACTATGTTGCTTTTTTACTCTTTTTTCTCTCTTTTTCTTTTTCATAATCCCTTTCTCTATTTGTCAGATTTCATAAAACGGACCAAAAACATGAAAAGTTATCAACTTTGAGCTACGACCAAAAGATAGATAAAAATGAAATGGGCTAAAGGATAA
This sequence comes from Centaurea solstitialis, assembly GCA_030169165.1. Taxonomy (NCBI): domain Eukaryota; kingdom Viridiplantae; phylum Streptophyta; class Magnoliopsida; order Asterales; family Asteraceae; genus Centaurea; species Centaurea solstitialis. The sequence goes on from CM058043.1 coordinate 47,031,069, forward strand.
AGTGTATTGGGTAAAGAAATGAAAAGGCTAAGGCTCAAAAGGGTTACAAGGGATAAAGTACTAAAGATGAGTACTTTCAATCAAAGGTTAGGCAAATCAGATAACCTTATAATGAGATTTTCTGACGAAGGCTAAATGGGTTAGAAACGAAGGCCTCTATCAGTGCAATGGTGATAAATACTTCTCTTATGTGGTCTCGACAAGCATTCAAATGACAAGTTCTACCTTGGGTCAAAGTCGGTATTCCTCACGAAATAAATAAACAATCAGGCTCAAACTCTCAAAGGAATTGGGTGAGGCACTCATGGTAATTGGTATTCCAAGGCATCCTTTTACTCAACTAATCTCATTTAGTGTTCTCTTACACAAGCAACTAAGTTCCAAAAACAATCTCAGATTTCGAAAAAAAATTGGGGCCATGTCTCAAAGCTTTCAAAAATTTGAAAAACGACAAACCAAAAAGCAAAAAGTGAACCCATTTAAACAGATAAGTCTACATAACCCCCTCCCCACACTTAAAATTTGCAGTGTCCTCAATGCAACAGTTAAAACAATTAAGGAGTAATTGGGAAAAAGAGAAACTTCCCGGGTTATGTGACGAAATCTGTTCTGATCTGAGAGAGAGTGTTCCAAAATCGTGCTCGGTTCAAGATCATAGATCGCTGTATCTATTACCAAAAAGAAAAAAGAAAAAAGAAAAAAGTAAAAACGAACAAAAGAAAATAAACCAAACTAAGCAAGCAATTAAAAAAGAATTAAGTCCTAAGCAAACCAAACAAAATAAAAAGATGTCCAACCAACCAAACAAAACAAAGCAAGAAAAATTGTTTAAACAACCATATCGAATAACGAAGATAAAAGAGATAGAGATCAATGAGGGCCACGAGGTTGGTTGCGCCAATCCTCGAAAGTAGGGTAACCGGGCGGTGCGTCTGATAACACAAAATTATACATGTTTTGGTTGAGCTTAATTATATGACTTTACCCCATTTCTCAACCGTTTCTGATCATTTCACTCACCAATTGAGCTTATTATTGCTTTTGTAGGATTTGGAGGCCGTGGAACGGAAAAGTACGAAAAAGGCGAAAAAACGTGGAAAATGCACAATCTCAATCCAGGGGCTTCTTAGCTATCGCGAAATCTTAGATCTGGCGCCGTCAAGTTCGATAATGCTGAAATCCAGGGTTTGACCTAAGTGTCTCGCGCCGCGAAGCAGCCGTCTGGCGAACGCGAAACAGGCCCTGGACGCTCCTTTTAAATACCAGCCTCCTCCTTCAGTTCAGAATATGCATAGACGATAGAAACGACAGAAAAAAAGAGTGAAGTATGAGTAGTGCCGATACACTGCGGGGTTCGATCTTCGATCATCCGTCGTTGTACTGTCGGTATCATGTCTGTGTCTACTATCATGTTTTTTGTTTTTACAATGTCTAGTGAGTAGTCTTTTAACAGTGGTACTTATTGTGGTCGATGAACCATTGTGGATGATGATTTTATAATTAATGTTTATTGGTTTGCTTTTGGTTAATTGAATGTGTGTTATGGTTCCGTTCTAATTTATATTGTTTGGTTATTTGAACTCGTTGGTTGGGTGTATCTGTTTTGACCAAAATAGATAGACTCCAATAGGATAATCAACCTATCTTGACCTACCCTTCGTCCCGGAGAGTTGTGTTAAGTGGTTACTCGGACCGAGAGCGACCAGGTAGTAGAAAACCATGCAATAGAAATAGGATCGGATGACCGGTACTAGATTGTCTAACAAACGACCTAAGTATTGGCACTAGGAGGCTCAAGACCTAGTTAACAACCATAGTCATCATATGTTAGGGTGTCCTAGACTTAAATTCCTACAATAACCAAAACAACCAAACCTTTGGCCTATTTTAGTCATCCACTTGGGGATTCACTATACCATGATAAGTACTACTGTTTTCTTTCATATAGTTCTTAATCAATCTTTTTAATTGCTTTCGTAGTTCTTAATTAATTTAGTTGTCTTTCTAGTTATAAAAACCCTTTTCATAAAAACCCCCAAAGCTTTTGGTTAATTAAACTGATCTAGATTAACAATCTACGATAACTTGACCGTTCCCAGTGGTAGATACGATACCTGGACTTTCCTATACTATATTACTAACGATCAGGTACGCTTGCCTGTATATGTGGTAAGACAGTGGCTAGGCTTTTAGAGGTTAAAACTTGTTTCGCTTTTTATATATAATAATTACCGCATCAAGTTTTTGGCGCCGTTGCCGGGGAACGGTAGTTGTTAGATTTTAGTCTTTATTAGTTTTGTTAATCGATCCTTGTGAGGGATTCTTTCCCTTGCAAGTTTTTCGCTTTATAGTTTAATTAGTTTTATATATATATATATATAGGGGTCGTATCCGTTACAAACCACCTAGATTGTGCAAACTATACAAACCAATCTCAACCATACATTTACATGATCAATGGTGTAGATTAATTAGGTTCCTAAATTCTCTCAACCACATTTGAAAAAAACTGCCTAAAAATTAGGGATACACAAAATCAATGGAAATAAATAAAAAATCAATGGTTAAGATTAGGTTTGTATAGTTTGCACAATCTAGGTGGTTTGCAACGGATACTTCCCCTATATATATATATATATATATATATTTTATCTTATCTCTTTGTTTCCCGCAAGTTGCCCGTAACCGTTTGTTGTGGTTTCAGTCACGGCAGACTTGTTAGAGCCGTTTGAGGAGCCGGAGAGAGAATTCAGAAAAAGAAACAAAAAGAAGTCAAAAGCCAACAAAGTTCGCCCGAGAGCTTTGATTTTTGAGATGGGGGACGAAGCACCGATGTGGACCGCTCAGAGAGCCGGTCCAACCGTACCCGGCAATCCGATCACGAAGCCGGACCTAAACAAGGAAATCCCGGGGAAGCTCCTTCACATGATCAAGGACCTTACCTTCGACGGGAAAAGCGATAGCAATCCTATCATACATATGGAGAACTTTGTGGATATATTTGATCTGTTCAAAACGGAGGAAGGCCGAGATGATGTGATTCGTCTCTGAGTCTTTCCTCTCACACTTACCGGAGAAGCTAGAGCTTGGTTGCGCTCGTTAGAGCCAAGTTCGATCACCACTTGGGAGGGACTTCGTTCAAAGTTCCTTTCCCGATTCTTTCCACCATCTATGATCGACAAGTTGAGAGCCGAGATCCGATCCTTTCAACAAGATGACGGGGAGACCATATCCGAAGCATGGGAACGTTTCAAGCACCTTCTAAATTCGTGCCCGAGTCACGGATTGAGCAAGAGTGAACAAGTCCAAACCTTCTATAGTGGACTTGCTTATTCTTCACGAGCTACATTGGATTCATCTGCCGGAGGTGTCTTTATGTACAAAACGCCCACGGAAGGATACAAACTTCTCGAGGACATGCTCATACATAACATAGATTGGAGGACGGACAAGCGCTTACAAATCCCGAGGATGGCCGGAAAGATCTCAACCGACTTCGATCCATCCGATGAACTAGCCGCAATGAAAAACCAACAGGTAAAGTTTGAACGCAAAATCGAAGAACTAATTAAATCTGTTCATGCTTTGCAGGTTGGATGCGAGGAGTGCAATGGACCACACTTGACGAAGGATTGCCCGAATCGTCCAATGATGACACCCGAGGAGGTGAACTATCTTAATCGAGGCGAATATCAAGGGAGGTGGAACAACAATCGTAACTTTATTCCTAGACCTCCCGGTTTCTTTGCACCAAATCAACAAAACCAAAGACCGGATGGAGAGCCGCGTGTTTCTATCGAGGACCGAATACTCCAATTCATGGATTCACAAAAGAAGCTAAACGAAGAGGTAGGTTCATACTTATGTAACCACCAAAGTACCATCCAGAATTTGGAATTGCATGTTGGTTGTGTTTCGCAAATGTTAAGTGAAAGGACTCAAGGGGAGTTGCCAACGCAAACCCAAGTCAACCCGAAGGTGGAGAACGCGAAACCGATGCTCATGATGACCGGAGAACCATCAAAGAAGAAGTGGACAGACATCTACACGAAGAAGTATGTGGAGAGCGATAGTGGTAGTGAACCCGATTATGCCACAGATTATGACTCGGAGGTTCACCATTTCGTTCGACCATCTAGGACTCAAAGGACCCGTTGCTTCAAGTGATGATGAGGAAGAAGATGGAAAGCAAGGCGGATACGCGGAGTTCGTGATACCGAAGAAAGAGGATAAAGGCAAGGAGAAAGAGAAAGAAAAGGCGGCGGAGGATGACCTCATCTACATTGCACCTATCAAACATGATCCGGGGAGTTATAACTTACCTATTTCTTGTCATAAATTTAAGGGTCTTGCTTTGGTAGATTCAGGTGCCACACTTAACATGATGCCTGTTGGTTATTGCAGAAAAATGGGAGTCAAGAAGATCGTTCCAACAAACTATCAATACCGAGGAGTGAATGGTTACATGACAAAGCCGTTAGGGATAGCGGAAGGAGTCCCGATTCGCATTGGCAATTTTGTTTACTTTACGGACTTCGTCATAGCTAATCTTCCAAAGGATACGAAGATCTCGATAATCCTTGGGAGATCTTTCTTACATACCGCCCAAGTGAATACCGATATGCGGAATCAAGTGACGAGCTTGGGGTATGGAGAAAATCGGATTTACTTTGATCCCAACGGAGAGCCGGTCACACATCTCGATGAACCATATGAAGATCCTTCTCTAGCCTACAAGAAGAACACGAACCGCCCGTTATCTCCTCATGAACATGGAAAGAAGACGGAGGATTATCCAAACCCGATACATCAAAAGGATCAAACACCCAATGGGTCGGGGCCCTCCAAGAAAGAATACAGAAAGAAGAAGGGCTCGTCAGCCCGACGTGCCAAGGAATGAGCCGAAAAAGGGGTCGAGCTCTAGACCCATTCAAAAACGAAGCGCTTCTCGGGAGGCAACTCGAGCTTTTTCTTTCGTTTTTCGTTTTTTATAATTTTCGTGTGTGTTTTCACTAATCTTTTTGTTTGATATTGCTTAGGTGACCATACGGAGGAGATAGATGCAAAAATCGAGCAAATCCGACGCGCGATAGAGTTTTTGAAAAGTTAGAAACAGAAGGCAACTCGCGATCGCCAGTTTTCAAGTTTGGCGATGCGAGGTTGGCCAGAGTTGGTATCAGGTAAAATTTTTGAATCTCGCGACGCGAAGCCTTTAAAAATTAGGGTAAAATTTCAGAAACCGCCTGTTTGGCGACGCGAAACATCTGGTTTGGTGACGCGAAAACAGTGCAGATGGGTTTTTAACCCTCTTTTGCTCACTTTTACAAAATACACAACCCTAATTCTCTCTAGGCGCCGCGGATCCTCCTCTCACCCCTGCAAACTTCGAGCTTTTTGAGCTTCAATTTCTTCATTCTCCATGGCCAAGGTATGTTTCCACACTTTAATTTCATGAGATTAGCTTGATTTGGTAGGATTAACTCTTGTTTTGGGCATCAATGGTGTTTTTTGCTTTTATGGATTTGACATTGTTCTTAAAACACCATTGATTGTTTAGTGCTTATTAGTTTATGCATGCTATGTGGTTTGATTGAAATTTCATTCTAGCATGTTTTATGTTTGTCTAATCTAGTGAATGTGCTTTGATGATAAGTGTGGGGATTTTGATGACACCAAAATCCCCCATTCTTGTTTAGTTAGCTAGATTAGTTTATAATTGAGGTTGGACTAAAAGTTCAAGTGTGGGGATGTTCCACATCTCCTTTGATTTTGGTTTTTCATGTATGCATTTACCAAGTTGAACTTATTAGTCGTGGAATTTTTGTCTTGTTGAATTTTGATATGAATGAACCTTGTCTTGTGTTTATTGAGTAAAAGTTTCTAAGACAATGGTATTTGGATTTTGTAGAGACAAAGAACCCACTCGTCGACTTCCACCGCAACTAACTTCCGTGCACCGGATGGGAGTCACATTTTCACCTTCTTCATGAATGACCCAATGTTGAACGCTCCGAAGCGGGAGGAATACCGGGATACTGTGAACCGGCTTCTCACCCGTCAAGTTCTAATACCAAGGAGAGCCGATTGGAACCTCCTTAGATCTATGGGAGTAGAGAACGAAATCAAGGCGACGTTCGAAAAGCACGCCTATGACGAAGATGGCACCGAGTACTATATTTGCCATGCATGGGAACGAGTCTTCGACATTGCCGAGACCCTCTACCGCGAGCTTATCATCGAGTTTGTGGCCACGTTCCGTTTCGACGCAATCAAGGCCCTTGGGGAATTCTATCAGTCGTGCATAACTTTCCGACTCGGGGGAGTTTGGCGATCGCTTTCGTTGGTCGAGTTTGCCGTTGCCTTGGGGATATATACCCAAGCTGAAGTAGATGCTCCCGGATTCGTGGAATACATGTGGGCGACTGCGAAGAGGCCGGACGGTTTTGATCCTCGGTTGGCTTGGGCGATTTTAGGTGAAGGTGACTATGGTGGTAATCTCAAGGTGAAGGGCTTTCTTACTTCTTCAGACCGACTTCTGCACCGTATGCTTACTCACGCGGTGAATGCTCGTTCCTTGAGTGAGGAAAAAGTTTATGTGTATGATCTTTGGCTTCTTGAACAGCTTTCTACGGAGGATAAGTATCCGAATGCTCCGTATCTTATTGCCGTACAACTCGCTAAGGCGAGTGGTTATCGAGAGGGTAGCCGTTTGATTGGTGGCCAGTATGTTACACTTCTAGCCAAGCACTTCAGTATTCTAACCGACGGTGCCATTGCCTCGATGACTGACCTTGGTGAGATGGGATTGATTGATATAGACCAACTCTGTGGCATGGGGATAGCAGCGGTGGAGCATTTGATAGGTCGGGACCAGAACGTGTGGATTCACAACCCTCAAGCTATTGGAACGAGGAGTCAAGCAAGGAGAGCACCAAGGAGCACGCATGAGACCGGTGGAACAAGTGGGACGAGTGCAGGAGAACAACCGGCGGAATTGACGGCATATTCGGGTTACCAAGACTTGAGTAACCGACTCTCGGAGATGTCGTTATCTTATGGCCGTCATCATCAGCATATGGAGTACAACACCACGGAGGCTCTTCACCAAGCCAATTGGCAAAGTGGAGTGATGAACCAGTTGGCCTCCCATTTCGGTATTCAACCGAATACCGCGTATGCTCCATCACCTTTTTGGCCATACTCCGAGGATGCACCGCCCGGTTACCCAACTTTTGAGGATTGGCAAAACCAACCTCGTGGCCCTTATTGATCTCTCTCTTTTATCTCCGTTATTCGATATGGTTGTTTAAGACAACTTTATTTTTGTTTGGTTTGGTTTGGTTGAACAATTTTTATTTTTGTTTGGTTTGTTTAGGATTCTAAGTACCTTTTTAATTGCTTTAGTTTGGTTTAATTTTCTTTAGTTCGTTTTTACTTTTTCTTTTTTTTTTCTTTTTGGTAATAGATACAGCGACCTATGATCTTGAATCGAGCACGATATTTGGAACACTCTCTCAGATCAGAACAGATTTCGTCACATAACCCGGGAAGTTTCTCTTTTCCCAATTACTCCTTAATTCTTTTGATTGTTGCATTGAGGACACTTCAAATTTTAAGTGTGGGGAGGGGGTTATGTAGACTTATCTGTTTAAATGGGTTCACTTTTTGCTTTGTGGATTGTCGTTTTTCAAATTTTTGAAAGCTTTGAGATTTGACCCCAATTTTTTTAGAAATTTGAGATTGTTTTTGGGATTGAGTTGCTTGCATAAGAGAACATTGAATAGAATTAGTTGAGTAAAAGGATGCCTTGGAATACCAATTACCATGAGTGCCTCACCCAATTCCTTTGAGAGATTGAGCCTTAATTGTTATTTATTCTGTGAGGAATACCGACTTTGACCCAAGGTAGAACTTGTCATTTGAATGCTTGTCGAGACCACATAAGAGAAGTATTTATCACCATTGCATTGATAGAGGCATTCGTTTCTAACCCTTTTAGCCTTCGTCAGATAACCTCATTATAAGGTTATTTGATTTGCTTAGCCTTTGATTTAAAAGTACTCATCTTTAGTACTTCATCCTTTGTAACCCTTTTTGAGCCTTAGCCTTTTCATTTCTTTACCCACTATATACTTTATCCTTTAGCCCAATTTTATCTATCTTTTGGCCGTAGCTCAAAGTTGGAAGCTTTTCATGTTTTTGGTCCGTTTTATGAATCTAACAAATAGAGAAAGGGATTGTGAGAAAGAAAAAAAAAAGTAAAAAGCAACATAGTTGCTACTCAAGAAAAGAAAAAATATAGAGAGCTTGAAAAGAAAGAAAAAGAAAAAAAAAATAGAAAACGACTCATTCAAAAAGAAACATCAAAAGAGTCGATGTGCTTAAAAGAAAAGAAAAATATCGAAGCCACAAATAAGCAATATGCTTAGGACGATATAAAAGTGATAGTGATAGAAATCCCGAGCTCTAAAAATCTCAAAAGTCAGATGATTAATTTGGGTCTTTAACTGATTGGTTTTCAGGTTTTTGCTACAAAACCCTTAGTCACTTATATATATCCTTTATCCTACCCTTAACCCTTAGCCTAACGTTTCAACCCTAAAGTCCTCTTGACGGTTGACAACTTCTCAGTGGTGGAGACTAGATTTGGTGAAAAGCTTATGCATGCGGGAATTAGTCGAGTATTGGTGTGATCACTTACATATACACTTTTACCCCCGAGAGATATACTTTACATGATTATTCATACTATGTGAGGGTGAAAGGTTGAACTTGGTATCCGATTGCTTAATGTATCTTGTTTGTGTGTTCGATTGAGTGAGTATACTTTGTTCTCTTAGATGATCTTGGGTGGAGATTATTTTGGAGTTATCTTTCTTATTTTTCAGTCTTTTGATTGAGGACAATCAAAGCTTAAGTGTGGGGATTTTGATAACACCAAAATTATACATGTTTTGGTTGAGCTTAATTATATGACTTTACCCCATTTCTCACCCGTTTCTGATCATTTCACTCACCAATTGAGCTTATTATTGCTTTTGTAGGATTTGGAGGCCGTGGAACGGAGAAGTACGAAAAAGGCGAAAAAACGTGGAAAATGCACAATCTCAATCCAGGGGCTTCTTAGCGATCGCGAAATCTCAGATCTGGCGCCGCCAAGTTCGATAATGCTGAAATCCAGGGTTTGACCTAAGTGTCTCGCGCCGCGAAGCAGCCGTCTGGCGAACGCGAAACAGGCCCTGGACGCTCCTTTTAAATACCAGCCTCCTCCTTCAGTTTAGAATATGCATAGACGATAGAAACGACAGAAAAAAAGAGTGAAGTATGAGTAGTGCCGATACGCTGCGGGGTTCGATCTTCGATCATCCGTCGTTGTATTGTCGGTATCATGTCTGTGTCTACTATCATGTTTTCTGTTTTTACAATGTCTAGTGAGTAGTCTTTTAACAGTGGTACTTATTGTGGTCGATGAACCATTGTGGATGATGATTTTATAATTAATGTTTATTGGTTTGCTTTTGGTTAATTGAATGTGTGTTATGGTTCCGTTCTGATTTATATTGTTTGGTTATTTGAACTCGTTGGTTGGGTGTATCTGTTTTGACCAAAATAGATAGACTCCGATAGGATAATCAACCTATCTTGACCTACCCTTCGTCCCGGAGAGTTGTGTTAAGTGGTTACTCAGACCGAGAGCGACCAGGTAGTAGAAAACCATGCAATAGAAATAGGATCAAAACCGTCTTGTCTTTTCGCAGTCGCCCACATGTACTCCACAAATCCGGGAGCATCGACCTCATCTTGGGTATATATCCCCAAAGCAACGGCAAATTCCACCAAAGAAAGCGATCGCCACACTCCACCGAGTCGGAATGTCATGCATGACTGATAGAACTCCTCGAGGGCCTTTATGGCGTCGAAACGGAAGGTCGCCACGAACTCAATAATAAGCTCGCGGTAGAGGGTCTCGGCAATGTCGGTGCCATCTTCGTCATAGGCGTGCTTTTCGAGTATCGCCTTGATGTCGTTCTCGACTCCCATGGATCTAAGGAGGTTCCAATCAACTCTCCTCAGCACTAACACTTGACGTGTGAGAAGCCGGTTAACTGTATCCCGGTATTCCTCACGCTTCAGAGCGTTCAACGTTGGGTCATTCATGAAAAAGGTGAAGGCGTGGCTCCCATCCGGTGCACGGAAAGTAGGAGCGGTGGAAGTTGACGAGCGGGTTCTTTGTCTCTACAAAAATCCAAATACCATTGTCTTAGATACATTTGATTAATAAATGCAAGACAAGGTTCATGCATATTAAAATCCAACGAGACAACGCTTCCACGACTAACAAGTTCAACTAACGAATGTATGCGTTAAAAACAAAAGGGGGGGGGGGTGTAACATCCCCACACTTGAACTTTTAGTCCAACTTCCATCAAAACCAATCTAGCTAACTAAACAAGAATGGGGGATTTTGGTGTTACCAAAATCCCCACACTTATCATCAAAGCACATTCGCTAGATTAAACAAACAAATATCATGCTAGAATGAAATCTCAATCAAAGTGTATAACATGCATAAATCATTAAGCACTAGACAATCAATGGAGCTTTAAGCATAATCTAAAACTTATGAAAGCACAAAAACACCATTGATGCCCAAATCAAGATCTATTCTTACCAAATCAAGCTAACCCAACGAAATTGAGGTTAGGAAACATACCTTGGCCATGGAGAATGATGAAATTGAAGCTCAAAAAATCCGAATTTCACAAGCGCTTGAAGAGAGTTCGCGGCGCCTAGAGAGAATTAGGGTTGTGTACTTTGAAAAAGTGAGAAAAACGGGTTTAAAAACCCGTCTGCACCGTTTTCGCGTCGCCAAACAGCTAGTTTTGCGTTGCGAAACAGGCGGTTTTCGAAAAATTAACCCTAACTTGAAAACTTCGCGTCGTGAAATAGCCTCTTCACGCCGCGAGATTCGAAAATTTTACCTGATACCAAGACTGGCCGACTTCGCGTCGCCAAGCTTAAAAACTGGCGATCGCGAAGAGCCTTCTGTTTCCACTTTTCGAAAACTTTCGTCGTGCATCGGATTTGCTCGAATTTGGCTTCTATCTCCTCCGTATGGTCATCTAAGCAATAACAAACAAAAATATTAGTAAAAACACACTCGAAAAATACTAAAAATGAAAAACGAAAAAAATGCTCGGGTTGCATCCCGAGAAGCGCTTCATTTTTGAATGGGTCTAGAGCTCGACCCCTTTTCCGGCTCCTTTCTTGGCACGTCGGGCTGACGATCCCTTCTTCTTTTTATGCTCTTTCTTGGAGGGTCCCGACCCGTTGTGTGTTTGATCTTTTTGATGTATCGGGTTCGGATAATCCTCTGTCTTCTTTGCATGTTCATGAGGGAGTAGCGGGCGGTTCGTGTTCTTCTTGTAAGCTTGAGAAGGGTCCTCGTAAGGCTCATCGAGATGGGTGACCGGCTCTCCGTTGGGATCAAAGTAAATCCGCTTATCTCCATACCCCAAGCTTGTCACTTGATTTCGCATGTCGGTATTCACTTGGGCGGTGTGTAGAAAAGCTTTTCCAAGAATTATCGGGATCTCCGTGTCTTTTGGGAGGTTAACTATGATGAAGTCCATAAAGTAGACAAAGTTGCCAATTCGAATCGGGACTCCTTCCGCTATCCCTAACGGCTTAGTCATGTATCCATTCACCCCTCGGTATTGATAGTCTGTTGGAACGATCTTCTTGACTCCCATTTTCCTGCAATAACCAACAGGCATCATGTTAAGAGCGGCACCTGAATCTATCAAAGCAAGACCATTAAATTTAGAACATGAAATAGGTAAGTTGTAACTTCCCGGATCATGCTTGATAGGTCAATGTAGATGAGTTCATCTTCCGCCGCCTTCTCTTTCTCCTCCTCTTTGCCTTTATCCTCCTTTTTCGGTATCACGAACTCCGCATATCCGCCTTGCTTTCCGTCTTCCTCCTCCTCATCACTTGAAGAAATGGGTCCTTTGAGTCCTAGATGCTCGAACGAAATGGTCAACCCTCCGAGTCATAGTCCGTGGCATAATCAGGTTCACTACCACTATCGCTCTCCACATACTTCTTTGTGTAGATATCCGTCCAATTCTTCTTTGATGGTTCTCCGGTCATCATGAGCATCGGCTTTGCGTTCTCTACCTTCGGGTTGACTTGGGTTTGCGTTGCTAGCTCCCCTTGAGTCCTTTCACTTAGCAATTGCGAAACACGACCAACCTGCAATTCCAAATTCTGGATGGCACTTTGGTGGTTACGTAAGTACGAACCTACCTCATCGTTGAACTTCTTTTGTGCATCCATGAATTGGAGAAGTCGGTCTTCGATAGAAACGCGTGGCTCTCCATCCGGTCTTTGGGTTTGTTGATTCGGTGCAAAGTAACCGGGAGGTCTCGGAATGAAGTTACAATTGTTGTTCCACCTCCCTTGATAGTCGCCTCGGTTGAGATAGTTTACCTCCTCGGGTGTCATCATCGGACGATTCGGGCAATCTTTCGTTAAGTGTGGTCCATTGCACTCCTCGCATCCAACCTGCAAAGCATGAACAGATTTAATTAGTTCTTCTATTTTACGTTCAAAATTTACCTGTTGGTTTTTCATTGCGGCTAGTTCATCGGATGGACCGAAGTCGGTTGAGATCTTTCCGGCCATTCTCGGGATTTGCATGCTCTTGTCCGTCCTCCAATCTATATTGTGTATAAGCATGTCCTCGAGAAGCTTATATCCTTCCGTGGGCGTTTTGTACATAAAGACACCTCCGGTAGATGAATCCAATGTAGCTCGTGAAGAATAAGCAAGCCCACTATAGAAAGTTTGGACTTGCTCACTCTTACTCAATTTGTGACTCGGGCACAAATTTAGAAGGTGTTTGAAACGTTCCCATGCTTCGGATATTGTCTCCCCATCGTCTTGTTGAAAGGATCAGATCTCGGCTCGTAACTTGTCGATTTTGGATGGTGGAAAAAATCGAGAAAGGAACTTTGAGCGAAGTCCTTCCCAAGTGGTGATTGAACTTGGCTCCAACGAAGGTGAATCGCATCATCTCGGCCTTCCTCCGTTTTGAACAAATCACATACATCCACGAAGTTCTCCATATGTACGATAGGATTGCTATCGTTTTTCCCGTCGAAAGTGAGGTCCTTGATCATGTGAAGGAGCTTCCCCGGGATCTCTTTGTTTAGGTCCGGCTTCGTGATCGGATTGGTGGGTACGGTTGGAGCGGCTCTCCGGGTGGTCCACATTGGTGCTTCGTCCCCCATTTCAAAATTCAAAGCTCTCGGGCGAACTTTGTTAGCTTTTGATTTCTTTTTGTTTCATTTTCTTAATTCTCTTTCCGGCTCCTCAAACGGCTCTAACAGTTCCGTCGTGACTGAAACCACAACAAACGGTTACGGGCAACTTGCGGGAAACAAAGAGACAAAATAAAAATAAAAATAAAAACTAGAAAGCGAAAAACTTGCAAGGGAAATAATCCCTCACAAGGATCGATTAACAAAACTAAAAAGACTAAAATCTAAACAACTACCGTTCCCCGGCAGCGGTGCCAAAAACTTGATGCGGTAATTATTGTATATAAAAAGCGAAACAAGTTTTAACCTCTAATGCCTAGCCACTGTCTTACCACATTCACAGGCAAGCGTACCTGATCGTGAGTAATATAGTGTAGGAAAGTCCATGTATCGTATCTACCACTGGGAACGGTCAAGTTTACGTAGACTATTAATCTTGGCTAGTTTAATTAACCTAAAGCTTTGGGGGGTTTTTATGAAAAAGGTTTAATAAATAAAAAGACAACTAAATTAACTAAGAACTAAGAAAGCAAATAGAAGATTATGTAAAACTATATGAATGAAAACAGTAGTACTTATCATGGTATAGTGATTCCCCAAGTGGATGATTTAAACAGGCCAAAGATTTGGTTGTTTTGGTTATTGTAGGAATTTAAGTCTAGGACACCCTAGCATGTGACTATTATGGCTATCAACTAGGTTTTTGATCCTCCTAGTCCCAATACATAGATTGTTTGTCAGGCAATCTAGCACCGGTCACCCAATCCTATCTCTATTGCACGGTATTCTACTACCTGGTCGCTCTCGGTTCGAGTAACCACCTAACACAACTCTCCGGGTTACGAAGGGAAGGTCAAGAAAGGTTGATTATCCTATCGGAGTCTATCTATCTTGGTCAAACAGATACACCCAACCAACGAGTTCAAATAACCAAACAATATGAATCAGATCGGAACCATAACATACATTCAATGAACCAAAAACAAACCAACAAACATTAAATCATAAAATCATCATTCACAATGGTTCATCAACCACAATAAGTACCACTACTGAAAACTACTCACTAAACATAATAAAAACAGAAAATACGAGAGTAGAAACAGACATTATACCGACAGTACAACGACGGATGATCGAGAATCGAACCCCACAGCGTATCGGCACAATAAGAACTACACAAATTTGACTCTCTATCTCACTGTCTATCTATGTGTCTCTATGAAAACTGAAGGAGAAGGCCAGTATTTAAAAGGAGAGATCAGAGCCCGTTTCGCGATCGCCCAACGGCATACTCGCGGCGCGAAGTACTTAGGTCAAACCCTGGATTTCGAACTTGGCGAACTTGGCGGCGCCAGACTTGAAACTTCGCGATCGCTAAATGGCTACTGGATTGAGTTTGTGCAATTTTCACGTTTTCTCGCCTTTTTCCGTACTTTTCTATTCCACGGCCTCCAAAACCTATAAAAGTAAGAATGAGTTCAAAGTGTGAGTAAATAGACCAGAAATGGGTGAGAAATGGGGTTAATTCATTCAATTAAGCACAACCAAAATATGTATAATTTTGGTGTTATCAACCGCGAAAAGCTTACTGTTTCCACTTTTTGAAATTTTCGTCGCGCGTCGGATTTGCTCGTTTTTGGTTTCTATCCCCTCCGTATGGTTACCTAAGCAATAACAAACAAAAAAAACTACCAAAACACACACACGAAAACACTAAAAATGAAAAAGGAAAGAACATGCTCGGGTTGCCTCCCGAGAAGCGCTTCATTTTTGTTGATACCAAATGTAACAACCCGAAAAATTTCACATAACACAAAACACATAATTTACATATATCAAATCATATTAGGGATACAACTTGGTCTCTCGAAACAAAACTATACAAATACATTAAAAGTCACAACTATCTTTTTTTTCTTTTTTTGCTAAAATAGTATTCTCGTACAAACTCCAAGTCGCAAAAAGTATCAAAAGGAACTTCAGAATTTTCATCAGATAAACTTCAGATACACATGTAACAACAGATCACATCATTCCCTTTCCTTTACGAACCTGTCCTGAAATGCACATTTTAAAAACAAAAATGAGGGTTAGACCAAAAGGTCTTGTGAGGAAATCCCTGTCAGTTAACATTCCAATAAATCATTTAACAAACTTTATAAACCACATAATCATTTCGTAAGCTCGCAAGCACTACATCCCTCCCAAGGCAACTTAACCACAACAGTCGCTTTTCCAAAATACCGCACACCCTTGTAAGATCGCAATCAATACCAGCAGTGGCTCACTACACGGAACATATCCATGAGCATAAACACGCACACCCCGATAAGATCGCAATCAATATCGGCAGTGGCCCACTACACGGAACATATCCGTGAGCCAAAATATTTTATATAAAACCCCCCCTGCGCGGACCGTTACAGTCTCACACGCACACGAGCTTCTGTTGTGTAAGTCCCTTTAACCCACAAATCTATAACTAGATTAAATGCATTTATAAACATCACGTATAAGAAATATCGTAATCACAACTATCACCTGTAAATCAGTTAATCCAACATGTAAACAATAACGAAATGTAAGTAAGTGCATTTCAGTTCGAAAATGGTTAAAAGAAAACTCACCTTGAATACGATATACGATAACACGAGGTTAACCGCTAACGATACTCTAAACTGAACGAGAATCTGGATTATAAAACATATATCATAATCCCAACAATATAATCTATTTCAACACTTCAATATTATCTAAACAAATTCTAAACTATATACTAAAGCAAATCAACGAAAAATCGAAAACTCAAAACCCTGTTAATAGTGAAATATAAGACCAACATCCTAATTTATTTATAAATATCAAAATAAAAGGATTGTGAAACAATAACATCCCCTGTATTCTTTTTACTAATCAAAAGCCATAATTACTAACTTGCCATCATCAAAATAAGAAGAGTATAGCTTAAAAATTTTAATATGAAACTCTAATACTCAAAAGATAGATAAAAGAGATACCTTTAATCCAAATGTTAGAAGAAAATCTCAAAATTCAAGTTTTTCTTTCTTCTTGTTCGAACTCTTTGGAAACCCTAAACCCCTTTTTGATTTTGAAGAACTTCCATACTTTGACAAACAATTGACCAAGCTTTTATAAAAAGAAAGACTCATATATATATATATATATACACCTATATTTAACAACTAGACCCTCAATTAAGGATAATTAAAATAATAAGCCCCTAAAGTCCAAAACTCAATATAAACAAATACCTTTGGAGTATTACAATATCTCCCCCTCAAAGGAATTTCGTCCCGAAATTCTATCAATTGAACAAACGAGGATATTTCGATCTCATTTCTAATTCCGATTCCCAGGTAGCATCTTGACCCTTGTGATAACGCCATTGAACCTTTACCAAGCCAATTTCTTTGTTTCTCAACTTCTTAACTTTGTAATCGATAATAGATTCTGGCTCTTCAACAAAACTTAGTTTCTCATCGATTTGAACTTCTGGTAATGGTAACGCTTGATTAGAATCAACCAAACACTTTCTCAAGTTAGATACATGAAAAGTGTTGTGAATGCCGCTCAATTCGGATGGAAGTTCTAACCGATAAGCAACCTCCCCGACTCGATCAGTGATTACAAACGGCCCAATATATCTCGGACTTAGCTTACCCCGTTTCCCGAATCGAACAATTCCTTTCCATGGCGAGACTTTCAACATTACACTATCCCTGGTCTGAAATTCAATCGGCTTACGGCGTTTGTCAGCGTAACTTTTCTGACGATCCTGAGCCGTTTTCAGACGTTCCCGAATCTGACCGATTTTATTAGAAGTTAACTGCACAATTTCTGGTCCAGCTAACTGTTTTTCTCCGACTTCATTCCAACACAAAGGCGTTCTACATTTCCTGCCGTACAAAACCTCAAATGGCGCTGCTTGAATACTCGAATGATAACTATTATTGTAAGCAAACTCGATCAAAGGTAAGTGCTTTTCCCACGAACCACCAAAGTCGATAATACAAGCTCGTAACATATCTTCGAGTGTCTGAATTGTACGTTCACTTTGACCGTCTGTTTGTGGATGGTAAGCCGTACTCAACTTTATCTCGGATCCCATCTCTCTTTGAAAACTATTCCAAAACATCGACGTAAATCGGCTGTCTCGATCTGATACAATCAATAACGGTACCCCGTGACGAATTACCACTTCATTGATATACAACTTTGCCAATCTTTCTAACGGGTGTGATTCTTTAATCGGTAAGAAATGAGCCGACTTTGACAATCGATCAACAATAACCCATATGGCATCAAACCCTTTCGGTGTTCTCGGCAATTTGGTTACAAAATCCATCGTTATATGTTCCCATTTCCACTTCGGAATTTCGAGCGATTGCAACTTACCGTACGGTTTCTGATGTTCTACTTTAACCTGCAGCAAGTTAGACAACGCTCCACGTATTGAGCAATATCTTTCTTGAAACCCGACCACCAATAGAATTGTCGCAAATCCAGATACATTTTGTTAGTACCCGGATGAATAGAAAAACGAGATCGATGAGCTTCATTCAAAACTCTTTCACGTATATCACCCAAACGAGGAACCCAAATTCTATTATCGAAAAGTACAGGAAAAGTCAATATGGCTATGTTAATATTTAACTGAAGTGTAGTTAGTTTTCAAATATTGGGAATGTTGAAGATTCATGAGATAAACGGTATAAGTCACATGATTACATATTACAAAGTTGAGGGGCTTGAATATTATCTTAGTTTACATGAGCTTAAGCTGATGAGTGTTTAAGTTGTGATATCATTAAATTTGTCTACAACAATGACATTAATTTTTGAAGCGACTGACTTCCCTAGTTTTATTTGAAGACATATTTGTTTAAGTTGTAGTACCTCTTTAAGTGATACAAGTATATATGTTAAAGACTCCGATTATTGATTTAGGAATTTAGGTTTGACTACCTGAAAATGAGTTGGTCTATCAGAAGTGTCACATGATGACTTAAGATATATGGGTATTAGCGATAAGGTCTATTATGGTTGAGAAAAGAAAAAGTGCACCTTGTAAGTGTTATGATGCTAATTATAGTATTTAGAAATGACATGTATTGATATCCATACCATCTAATATGTAAGTTGATTATCGATCAATATTAGGCTTTGGAAAGTAAATCAAGCCTAAAAGAATGATATCATTTTATGAAAAGGTGACTTGAAGTATTAAGTATGATCTTTTAAGTCCTATGAATATTTTCTCTGTCTTTTCTTTATAAATGATTATATTTCAAATGTATGAAAGATACGGAGAAGAACCATTGAGATACAGAAAAGAAGACGTGTGAATATAACCATACAACTAAGTGTTTCGTAAGTACTACGCTAAGGTATAAGACGAAGTACCCACAACTTTCGAGTAGAATTTCGAGGGCGAAATTTCCAAAAAGAAGGAAATATTGTAACAGCCCTATTTTCAGCCAAGTATATGCCTATTTTTATTATAGTTATATAATTAAGTCCCTAAAAAGCCCCCAAATGTAAGAGTTAAATTACACTTTTAGTATAGAAGTCAAAAGGGGTAAATAAGTCAACAAGTAGGTGGATAAGCTACTTATCATTAAGTCAACAAGTAGGTGGATAAGCTACTTGTCATCAAGTCAACAAGTAGGTGGATAAGCTACTTGTCATCAAGTCAACAAGTAGGTGGATAAGCTACTTGTCATCAAGTCAACAAGTAGGTGGATAAGCTACTTATGGACAAACAATTTAAGCCACATGAATGATAGCACTAGGTGTCGATCTTATCCATAGATGCATGAGGTGTCGAATTCTTATAAAAGTACAAGTTGAAAACCCACGAGCACCATACAGGCTTGCACCATCAGAAATGCAGGAACTTTTGAAGCAACTTCAAGAATTGCTTGACAGAGGATTCATTTGTCCAAGTTCGTCACCTTGGGGAGCGCCAATACTCTTTGTCAAGAAGAAGGATGGAACTATGAGAATGTGTATCGATTATCGGGAACTCAATAAGGTCACGATTAAAAATCGATACCCCTTGCCACGAATAGATGATTTGTTTGATCAATTGCAAGGAGCAAGTTTCTTCTCAAAAATAGACCTACGGTCAGGATATCATCAATTAAAAGTATGGAAAGAAGACATCCCGAAGACCGCATTCCGAACACGATATGGGCATTATGAATTCCTAGTCATGCCTTTTGGGCTGACAAATGCACCAGCTGTGTTCATGGATCTTATGAATCGGGTATGTAAACCATATTTAGACAAGTTCATTATAGTATTTATTGATGATATTCTCATCTATTCCAAGGACGAGAAGAACATGAGCAGCACTTGAGAATGACTTTGGAACTATTAAAGCAAGAAAAGCTTTATGCAAAATTTTCAAAGTGCAAATTTTGGATTCGAGAAGTCCAGTTTCTAGGACATGTTGTTAATCAAAAAGGTATTATGGTAGATCCAAGCAAGATCGAGTGCATAACGAAATGGGAAACCCCACAATCAGCAACTGAAATACGAAGTTTTCTTGGATTAGCCGGATACTATCGACGTTTCATTCAAGACTTCTATAAAATAGCAACTCCACTTACAGCATTAACCAGAAAAGCTTGCAGGTTTGAATGGGGAGATAAGCAAGAAACGGCTTTTCAATCTCTGAAGAAGAAGCTATGTACCGCACCCGTCTTAAGTCTACCTCAAGGGATAGAAGATTTTGCAGTATATAGTGATGCATCTAAGCAAGGCTTAGGATGTGTACTTATGCAAAGAGGTAAGGTAATTGCTTTCGCATCACGTCAATTAAAGGAAAACGAAAAATGATATCCAACACATGATCTGGAATTGGCTGCAGTAATTTTTGCTTCAAAAATTTGGAGACATTACTTGTATGGTACAAAGTGTGTACTTTATACAGATCATAAAAGCCTCAAGTATCTATTCGATCAAAAGGAATTAAACATGAGGCAAAGGCGTTGGATAAAATTGTTAAATGACTATGATTGTGAAATCAAGTACCATCCCGGAAAAGCTAACGTGGTTGCAGATGCCTTAAGCCGGAAGGAGCCAACTAAACTTGTACGAACTAAGGCATTTAATCTACTGGCTACGAATACTTTGTTGGAAAGAGTTCAAACTGCACAACAAGAAGCACTGAAGCAAGAAAACCAGAAAGGGGAGAGGATTTTTGGACAAGATAAATTGTTGGAAACCGATGATAAAGGGATCAAAAGGTTTCAAGGACGAATATGGATTCCAAGAGCAGGAAACTGTAGGGAACTGATTATGGACGAAGCGCACAAGTCCAAGTATTCAGTCCACCCTGGAACCTATAAAATGTACAAAGACTTAAAAACTTTGTATTGGTGGCCAGGAATGAAAAAGTCTGTGGCGAATTATGTCAAGAGGTGTCTTACGTGCCTAAAAGTAAAAATTGAACATCAAAGACCTTATGGGCAGTTACAACCGCTAGACATTCCTGTTTGGAAATGGGAACATATCACTATGGATTTCGTCACAAGGTTGCCAAAGACTCCAAAGGGTTTTGATGCTATATGGGTTATCGTTGATCGATTAACCAAGACAACACACTTTTTACCGATAAAAGAAACCCAAACCTTAGAAACATTAGCCAAATTGTATATTGATGAGATTGTTTTAAGGCACGGGGTACCAATATCAATTATGTCAGATCGAGATCGTCGTTTCACTCCAAATTTTTGGAAGAGTTTCCAGAAACAGTTGGGATCAAAGATCAAGATGAGCACGGCGTATCATCCTCAAACTGATGGCCAAAGTGAAAGGACAATTCAAACGTTAGAAGATATGTTACGCACATGTGCTATTGATCTAAAAGGTCATTGGGATAATCATTTACCTCTTATCAAGTTTGCTTATAATAATAGTTACCATAGTAGCATCAACGCAACCCCATATGAAGTCTTATACGGAAGGAAGTGTAGAACACCTGTCTGTTGGATGGAAGTTGGTGAAAAACAACTAGCTGGACCCGAAATTATCCAACAAACGGCGGATAAGGTTGTTCAAATAAGAGAAAGACTTAAAGTTGCACAAGATAGACAGAAGACTTATGCCGACAAAAGAAGGAAGCCTATGGAATTTCAAGTTGGTGACATGGTACTACTGAAAGTATCACCTTGGAAAGGGGTTCTAAGTTTTGGCAAAAAGGGAAAATTACGACCACGATATATTGGTCCCTATAAGATAACTGAAAAAGTGGGATCAGTAGCATATCAACTCGAATTGCCAAAAGAACTGAAAGGGATACACAACACTTTCCATGTGTCCAATTTAAAGAAATGCCATATAGAAAGGGATGTTGTGATTCCAGTTGAAGAAATAACAGTTGATGATAAACTCAGTTTTGAAGAAAAGCCTATAGCTATCAAGTCAAAAGGCTTCGAAATAAAGAGGTATCCTTGGTACTAGTTCATTGGGACTATCATCACGGGATAGAATCAACATGGGAAGTAGAGTCAGAGATCCGAGATAAGTACCCACACCTTTTTGAATAAAGTTTCGAGGACGAAATTTCTAAAAGGGAGGGAGAATTGTAACAGCCTTAATTTCAGGTATCCAGTAATTTACAGCCACATATATATGTATTTTTATCTAAGTAAATAGTTCCTAAAAAGCCCTCAATATAAGAGTTAAATTGCATGTCTAGTATAAAAGTTAAAAGAGGTACTTGGCACACAAGTAGCTTACAATGCTACTTGTCATCAAGTCCACAAGTAGCTTGTTAAGCTACTTATGGAAAACCTTTTTACACCACAAGAAGAAGTGACAAAGCAAAGCTATTCTTTTGACCATGGAATGAATTGTAAGGATGGAATTTGACCATGCCAACCTATAAGTGAAATGTAAGACCTATAAGAGCTTACAAGGTAGTCTATTGTATAGATGTGTCAAATTGTATAGATGTGTCAATCTTTTAGAGTTTTACACATTTCTAATCTAAGAGTACAAGCCTTTTAATGCCTACTAAACCACTATAAATAGAGGCTTATGTTGTTCATTTCTATTGCATCCCAAATAATTAAATTCTCTACCTAAGTATTAAATCAAAGAAGTCAAGAAGAAAGACTAAGCAAAGTGAGTATAATACGTGCATTTACTGAGATACATATGTGCTATTATAAATATTTTACTGAGATACATATGTGCTATACCTTGTTTAAAAAAGTGATGTTTATATAGCATGATTTATGATGTACATAATTTATGTTATTATGTACATGATTTATGTTATGATATACATGAATTTTGTTATTAAGCACATGTAATATGTGAAAGGTTTTTATATAGGTTAAGTGTAGCCAGTTAAATATCCCGCGTACGGGGATATAGAGAGAAGGTACGTCTTGCAAACGGACCTTATTTGGGCAGCCGTTATATGGGCCCGAGGTTAAAGAACCTGTGGTGGTATTGGCATACTTAACATATGACTATGAGATCTCAAAATATTTTGTGCATAATTATTGTGACTATTCTTAAAAAGTGTGTTTTAGCATGAAACCGTGTATACTCACTAAGCTTAAAGCTTACGTATTCATGTATGTATCTCAGGAATCAAGGAGTAGGCTCAAGACGAAGTAGTGTTTTTCTTAGAATAAAATAAGATGTAATTTGTTACTGTTTTTCTACTGTTTTTCTATTGTTGTAAGAAGATAAATAAAGTTCATTTCCTTCTTATTTCTTGTACTAAAGGCAATGAATAATACTCCGAGAGAGGGGTGTTACAAGTTATGGGTCTAGAGCTCGACCCCATTTTCAGCTTATTTCTTGGCACGTCAGGCTGACGAACCCTTCTTCTTCCTATGCTCCTTCTTGGAGGGTCCCGACCCGTTAGGTGTTTTATCCTTTTGGTGTATCCGGTTCGGATAGTCCTCCGTTTTCTTCATATGCTCGTGAGGGAGTAGTGGGCGGCTCATTTCCTTCATGTAGGCTTGAGAAGGGTCCTCATAAGGTTCATCGAGATGGGTGACCGGCTCTCCGTAGGGATTAAAGTAGATCCTCTTTTCTCCATACCCCAAGCTTGACACTTGATTGCACATATCGACGTTTACTTGGGCAGTATGTAGAAAAGCCCTTCCGAGAATAATCGGGATCTCCGTATCCTTCGGGAGGTTAGCTATGATGAAGTCCGTAAAGTAGACGAAATTTCCGATTCGTATCGGGACTCCTTCCGCTATCCCCAACGGTTTAGTCATGTATCCATTCACCCCTTGGTATTGGTAGTCCGTAGGTGCAATCTTTTTGATCCCCATTTTCCTGCAATAACAAACAGGCATCATGTTAAGTGCAGCACCTGTATCTATCAAAGCAAGACCTTCAAATTTAAAACATGAAATAGGTAAACTGTAACTTCCCGGATCATGCTTGATAGGGGCAATGTAGGTGAGCTCGTCTTCCGCCACCTTCTCTTTCTTCTTCTCTTTACCTTTGTCCTCCTTTTTTGGTATCACAAACTCCGCATATCCACATTGCTTACCGTCTTCCTCCTCACCATCGCTCGAGGAAATGGGTCCTTTAAGTCCTAGATGCTCGAATGATATTGTGAACCCTCCGAATCATAGTCCGTGGCATAATTAGGTTCACTACCGCTATCGCTCTCCACGTACTTTTTTGTGTAGATGTCAGTCCACTTTTTCTTCGATGTTTCTCCGACCATCATGAGCATTGGCTTTGCGTTTTCTACCTTTGGGTTGACTTGGGTTTGCGTTGGTAGCTCCCCTTGAGTCCTTTCACTTAGCAATTGCGAGATACGACCAACCTGCATTTCCAAATTCTGGATAGTACTTTGATGGTTACGTAAATACGAACCTACCTCATCATTGAGCTTCTTTTGTGCATCCATGAATTGGATAAGTCGGTCCTCGATAAAAACACGCGGCTCTCCCTCCGTTCGTTGGTTTTGTTGATTTGGTGCAAAGAATCCGGGAGGTCTCGGAATGAAGTTACGGTTGTTGTTCCACCTCCCTTGGTAATCGCCTCGGTTGAGGTAGTGTACCTCCTCGGGTGTCATCATTGGACGATTCGGGCAATCTTTTGTTAAGTGCGGTCCTTTGCACTCCTCGCATCCAACCTGCAAAGCATGAACAGATTCAATCAGTTCTTCAATTTTACGTTCAAAGTTTACCTGTTGGTTTTTCATTGCGGCTAGTTCATCGGATGAGTCGAAGTCGGTTGAGATTTTCCCGGCCATTCTCGGGGTTTGCAGGCGCTTGTCCGTCCTCCAATCTATGTTGTGAATCAGCATTTCCTCGAGAAGCTTATACCCTTCCGTGGGCGTTTTGTACATGAATACACCTCCGGCGGATGAATCCAATGTAGCTCGAGAAGAATAACCAAGCCCACTATAGAAAGTTTGGACTTGCTCACTCTTACTTAATTCGTGACTCGGGCACGAATTTAGAAGGTGTTTGTGTTAGGATTATGTACGAGACAGTAACATGGTTACCGTGTCCAATGTTATAAGACACTAGTAGGTCACACCGCTGCACACCAAAATGAGAATGTTTGGATTATGTGAGAAATAATTAATTGGTTATTAATTATTTAGAGAGAAAAAGAAATAAATAAATAACTAGTTAAATTATTTATTTGTAATTTATTAATCAGTTGGGATTAATTAATAGATAATTATCTAAATTATATAATTAATCTATTTGATTAATTATAGAGATAATTATAAAAGAGTTATATATGGAATCAAACACTGCCAGGTTTATCCATATAAATAAAGGCTTAGGGGTTTGATTATTCATTAAAATTCTTAGATCAGAAACTTATTCCCTAAG
Organism: Centaurea solstitialis; assembly: GCA_030169165.1. NCBI lineage: Eukaryota > Viridiplantae > Streptophyta > Magnoliopsida > Asterales > Asteraceae > Centaurea > Centaurea solstitialis. The sequence continues at coordinate 47,056,264 of CM058043.1, forward strand.
AAAGCCTTTTCTCTCTCTCTACCCAAAACCGGCGATCAATTCCAGGAGGTGAACAGAGTCGTTTTTCGAGATAATCCACGGTGGTCTAGCAACTCTCTCGAACGGTGTCAGTAGCGGTGTATCCCCTATTAGCGATTCAGAGTTTTTCGCGATAAGGTAAACACACCAAACACCCTTTATTGTATCTGTAAGGTTTAGGATTGGATCCTCGATTGGGAATCAGATTTTATTATCCGCTGCGTTTGTTTGTGCCTCCGGTTCCCAACAGTGGTATCAGAGCCACTTCCTAAAAACCTACAGATCAGGTTTGTTTGATAATTAGGTTTGTTAAAAATTTGATTTTTATTTGGTTAACTGTTTTAAAAATTAAATTTTTGGAAAACCTAACGAATTCAGAACAATCGGCGGTGGAACGGCGGCAGTTAGCCGGCCGGACCACCAGGCCGATCGCCGGCCTTGGACCACCGAAGAACACCGACGGTCGCACCACAGTTGGTGGTGGCCGCCGGCCGTAGCATCGAAGCCCACTGCACCACCGATTGGTGGTGGCGGCGGCTGTTGAACAAATCGACCACCACACAGCCGTGTGGTGGCGACGGGGTTGCGGTCCAACCACCATACCACCGTTTGTGGTGGTGGTATTTGTTTTGACCACCGAAGCCGGAAACGGCGACGGTGGTGGTGGTGTTCATCGATAGCGCCGGGAGGCGGCGGTGGTGGTGGCAACTGCTGCTGCTGCCGTCGTTCTGCAAATCGACCGCCACGCCACCGATTGTGGTGGTGGCGGCGATGGCGTTTTGTTGATTAAGACCGCCGGAGGCGGCGGCGGTGGTGGCGACTGCTGCTGCTGCCGTCGTACTCCTAATCGACCGCTACACCACCGTTTGTGGTGGTGGCGGCGATGGCGTGATTGTTGTTGTTGCGCCGGTAGGCGGTGGCGATGGCGGCATTAGCTGCTGTTGTCATCGCTGATGGTGGCGGTGATGATTGTGGTGGTGGCGGTGGTCGACAACCGCCGCAATGGGGTGTCGGCCACTGCAGTTTTTAGGTCTCCGATCGAAAGAGAGGGCGGCGACGGTGGCCTTTGGGCTGCTGTCGTCGTCGAGCCTTTGTGAACCAGCTCGCGCCGCGAGCAAAGGCCTCGCGCCGCGAACAGATGTCTCGCGCCGTGAGTAGAGGCCTCGCGCCGCGAGCAGCGGCTGACATTGGTGGCTGTTGTTTTTCCGAACACCGACCAGTGCGAGAGCGGCAGCAGGTAGCTGTTGCTGTTTGCGGTAGGTGGTATCGGATAAGGGTTATCTAAAACCAGATAGGATTGAAACCCTAGGGATAATTTTAATTTTAATTTTAATCTGTTTGATAAATAGAAATTAAATTATATTATCCGTTTATGTCATAGTCAAACCCTTTGACCCGTGGTTTTGTTTTTAATAATTGTACGTGTATTTTATTTATTTATTTATTTATTGATGGTTACGGGAGGCCTGCGTGTCATTTACAACCCGCTTTTATTTTGTAATTTTTAATAAATAAAATAACCGAAGAAACCGAAGACGGAGCACAGAGTCAAAGATGGATCTTGGAGCCAGTGGGAGCGCCGAGAAGTTCATGCCTTGTGTGTTGCTGTCACTTAGGGTTGAGACCGTCGTTTTGTGTTGGCTCACAAAACGACAATAGTTTTAAGGGTTTTTGACTATGACATGTCTTTTAAACTGCGTGGTTGATTTTATATTGCGTGGTTGTTTATATTTAATTGCGTATATGTCCGATAACGTTTTTAAAATTAAATATAAACCGAATGTTTTAAAGACAAAGATGGATACAAATACAGTTTGTGTTTGGATCCAAGTTTTGAAAACTGGCAGATTTTAAAACCCTTGTTAAAATCATAGATCAGTAAGTGCAACCCACTTTAGGGACACCTCCGGTGTAAGGTACGTAAGGTATTGCTAGTGATCACACTTCAATCGCCCGCGTTCAAACCGAAATTGGAGGGGACAAAAACTCTGCGAATTATCTCCGGGTGGTACCGGCCAGAGTATGTCCAGGCCCCGGGTGGTGCGATCTGTTTTCGTGATTATTTATTCACCGGGTGGTACCGGGCCAAAGTGCACTAGAGGGACTAAATATGCATGGATTGAATATCCGATGTTCCGACGATCTAGAAGTCGTGTTTTCGTATTAAAATGCGATTGGTATAAGTTTTTACCTATCGTAAATCACATGAGTCGGCCTGGCATGATCACATGCTTGCCGACACATTTGAGATATGGATTCTAGTCTAATAAATTAATTTAAGGGTTATAATTTATTAGAAGTTTTATAATTTTAAACTAAATCGGAATTTATTCTTATGTAGATGTCTAAATCTGTAATCCCGTTTTATACACCTGAGGAATCGCTCTGCCTCATCAACAGTAAATGGAAGCTTACAGGACAAAATTTTCCAGTCTGGAAAATGCACCTTGACAATGTCTTGGATGCACAGGGTAAGCGGTACGTGCTAGAGAAGCCCATTTCACGACCCGAATGCAATTCTCAAGAAAAGGATTTTGCTGAATACTTTAAATACATGGCTGACGAATCTGATGTAATGTCGATTCTATCTTTCTCTACCTCACCTGAGTTCACGGTTGATTTAAGAGTTAAGTACTGCCATGAGGTTGTGAAAAATATAGAAAACCAGGTAGGTTTCTATAAGAAAAGTAGGAAGTATCTAATCATGAAAGAGATCTATTCTCTGAAACTGGTAAAGGGTCAATCTGTTAAAGAGCATCTTCTGGAAATGAGGAAACCTTTAAAAGTTTGTCACGCATGGGATATAAGATGGTTTAGGAAGAGCTAGTACATCTCATGTGGTTCTCCCTCACGGATGAGATACATACCACAGTTAGTGCATACATTGGAGAACCAAAGAGAGACGTGGCAAAGCTTCATGAGGATATTTTGGTCAGTTTGGAGCCGAAACCTGCAGCAGCTGCTGAACTCATGGACACAGATTGAATTGATGAGCTGGGAGATCTGAGTTGCCCAGAATGTGGTAGCCAGGATATTTGCGAGCACTCGATGAATATCGACCAGGTTGAGATCGGTTTATCCGATGCTCCAGGTATCTTTATGATAGATTGCTTAATCACTTCTTATGAATCATGGG